>JAQZBX010013301.1:0-40045 GCA_029593785.1 Cabassous unicinctus | reverse complement strand
TAAACATACATATAAGGTATATAAAATTGTTCAAATGTTCATATGACATTGTCACAGTGGGGGGAGAATCACTCAAACAAATGAGAGAATACTGAATTCCCATCATGGAGAGGTCTGCCACATTTGTAAGGGAGAAGCAACAGTCCCCCAAGGGCAGGGGCAACGTCTGGCAAAGGAGGATGATCCACTGATGGGCCCTTGTTATTGATGACTAGGCTTATGAATCTTTGCTCTTGAAATTGAAACAGGCTATTGTTATGGGATGCCTAAGTGTTGCCCCCTGAGCGCCTTCTTGTTACTCAAATGTAGCCTCTCTCTAAGCCAATCTCAGCATATGAATGCATTACCTTCCTCCCAGCATGGGACATGACTCCTGGGGATAAGCCTCCTTGGCACCATGGGATGACTACCAAGTACCAACTGGCAATGAGACTGGAAAAGACCTCAAATAAAAGTGGGAAAATGTAAAGACAAATGAGCTCCTATGGCTTAGAGACTTCAAAGTGAGTCAGGATGTCATCCCAGAGGTAATGCTTATGCACATTTCAGTAAGACCTCATAGACTTCCAAAGTGGATATCACCCCAAATAGAGGGGCTCCTGAGGGCTCTGGAGATACCCAGGTCCTCTGTCAGGTGGATAGCTCTGGAGCTTGGTGCCTTGCCAGTGGATCCCACTTTGGAATTTGTGCTCCTGAGAGTGACAGAGTTGGACTTAAATATGTTTTCCCTGCACATGGTTCATCTGTCCCTTCTATTTAAACCTATACCTGGTGCTGGAGTTTGTAGATGTACATCCAGAGACTTGAGTCTTTGGGCTGTCCTTGTGCCAGCTGGGCCCAGAATCTCAGTGGAGTTGCAACTCCTACTCTACAGCTCAATGGATTTACCCAGAACACCAGGCGGGGAGATGATGATGGACAATGGCCATGCCAGGTAATGGCAAGAGTCTGCAGCTGCAGTCAGGATAATCCCATCCATCTTACTGATGGAATATAAGCCCCTTTCACTTGGAGGTGGAATGGACATCACCGTCCCAGACTCCTAAGGATTGGGGAAAGAGCTATGGACTAGAGTGGACTTACTGGTATTCAACTATAGCCTTACTGTGATTCAAGCAATAGAAGAAATTACAGCATTAATGTGGAGCCAGTGGCCACTGGATGCTCTGGGGTCAGGGAGAGGGAAAAGCAATTGTAATACAGGGGCTTTATCGGGACTTGGGAATTATCCTGAGTGACATTGTAATGACAGATATAGGTCATTTTATATCATCATATAACATGCATAACTGTGTGGGAGACAGTGTGGTCTACAATGTGAACTATGGTCCATGCTTAATGGCAAAGCCCCAGGATGTGTTCATCCATTGCAGGTGATGTGCCACACTAATGAAGGATGTTTAAGTTTGAGGTTATGGGATGTGTGGGAGGTGGGGCATATGGGAATCCCTATATTTTTTGTGTAACATTTATGTAATGTAAGTATCTTAAATATTTTTTTGAAATTGTTAAAAAAGGTTGTTCCTGAGTGTTACATGTAACAGACATGGTAAATATTTTTTTAAAAAGGCACTGAAGAAAGTTTTGTAGACAGGGACAGAAAGCGTTGGGTCAGATTCAGGGAGGCACAGTTATTTGTGGAGATGAGTCTGGGTTTTGATGAATGTAAAGGCTTAGAGGTCTGGATGGGACATGGCATGAGTGGATAAATGATGAAGTTTTCTTAGAGAATGTCCAATATATTGGTGTGAATTGTCATGGTGTCAAGCTGGGAATAGTGTCATATTACCAAGGGGATATGGATTCTGGGCCATGCTTCATGATGCAGCCCATATAAGCAGGACAAGATGGACTTTCCAGGACCTCCTTTACTCTTTGGATTTTCCTTAAATCCTGCTCTTGGTGTTTTAGAGGACAAGGGAGTTGCACTATAAAATGAAAAGAGTGTACTGTCAAAATTAAAATCCCCATGACATATGACATTCAATGCCCAATTCTATGCAATAATAATTGGCAAACATTTTCTCAGGAAACCTATTATATGTTCTAAGCAAATTTTATATGTAAACTATATATATGTAAGATATATATATATATATGTAAGATATATACATATATATATATATAATGTGTGTATGCATGTATACACTGATCTATTAGGAACTTGATCCTCAGATTTCATTCATATCTGTTAATGAGATTTATATTCATTATTGAAGTTTTGATGGAGCAAACCTTGGCAAAATATTCAGCCATTTTCATTTATACATGTTTTTCTATAGATTTGGATTATGTATAACATTGTATATAATATCCCATTTTACCAAGAATAATCATAGGAATATAAAGGCTCATCTAGATGATTTTCTTCTTCCACATGGCCAGGACCAGGGTCACTTGATGGAATTCAGGTGGCATCTGCTCAGGTTTTATAAGCCCTGTTGGTTTCACTCATGTTTCTGCTGCCTTGAGAGGGATGACTGGAAAGCTGGGCTCAATTGGTCTTTCAAGCAGACTTGTGCTAATGGCCACTGCAGCATTGTGGTCTCAGGGTGATCACACTCCTCACATGTGGCACAGGAATAACAAAAATAGTGATCTGAGAGACAGGAAGTGGAAGATGCCAGTTTCTCACCTTCTGCATTATAAACCAGCATTGTGAGATTCATCTTAGTAATAAATATATTCAGCCAAGAACCTAATTTTCCCTAGTGATTGCACCAATTTGTCACAAGATGGCCCTTAAGGATCATAGGCCTAACTGGACTTGGTTTAATTACTATGGTCATTAATTTGTCTCTCAGACACAGGTGCAAGGCAGCATCACACAAACCCCTACTGTGGTTCCCAGAACCACTAAAGGTGCCCATAACTGTGGGCTGAGCTGTGACACCATGCACAACACTGTGGGTGTGAATGTTTGAAATGAACCTCACTGCCCATTTCCCACCAAAACCTGGACTGTTTAATCACCACCAGAGGAGTGTGGGGTGAGTTCTGGATAGTTGTAGCATACATGACTTTGCATTTTCTCCCCCAAACCTTCCAGTTCTTTCCCCTACTCCAAATAGTAGCAGGATACCTAAATAGTTAAAACTGCAAACTCCTGTAACTGGTGACTGATCAGTGAGTCTTGCACTAGGATTCAAACCTGTTTTTCCAGAAGCCTGCCATTGGCATCTATCTTACCCAAACTGCTTAATCACCCCTTATAGTCACCCCAATATTGATAAGCCTTTCCTGTCTTGCAGAAAATATCTGTCCCTTTTGGATCTCTTTTCCTGTCCATTTGGTTCATGAGTAAATTCACTGCATTCCTTGGAAAGCAGTCCCCTTCGGCTTGCTGCACACTGACATACCCCATAAAAGACTGCCCTCCTCTGTCAGTGAGTGCCGATGACAAGCCTGGGAAGTGAAATCTCTCCTCCTGCTTCCAAGGATGAGGACTAGGCCGTGGCTAGGCTTGGGACCATCTCATCCTCCCACTACCAAAGATGAGGACCCCATGTAAGTCCCCTAAATAAATGTCATTACTCACCAAGCTAGACTTGTATGTGTCTTTTTTTGGTCTGACATATCGCTACCAGTTTGGCAGGAAGCTGTTGTTTTATACTCAGGACAATAGCAAGTGCCAGAGAGAGGACTTCAGGGATTTCTCGAGAATCCTGAGTGACCTTATGTTTATTGTTGCTTCCAGGTGGCTGAGATCAGAATTTCCTACTTTCCCTCCTTGATCACACCCTGTATTTTTTCACTGGCATTCTTATGCTATGATTATTCAAAGATGCTTCTCACCTCTTCATACTCCAGATTGAGATCCTCTTTCCAAAGAAACCTTCCACATCACACTCCTGCCAAGGCAAGCAAGGGTCCTAACATTTTCAGACATTAATGTCCTCATTAAAAACTCAGGAATATCATTTCTGAGAAAATAAAACGATGAAAGCTATCATAACTAATTGAAGGTTTTATGGAAATTCTTCCAAAAATAACTGTACTTTCCTTCCTGGTCAAACCAGGAATTGTACTCTAAACTAAGGTGTTTTATTATTATTTTATATTCTATTGTCATTATTAAATTAAAACATGGCTTGACTTGCTATTATAAGATCACAATGTCAGCTGCCTCTTTCTCAAAAGTCCCTCAAAACAAAATAGTTGCTGAGAGGCAGGGCTGGAAAGAGATTGTAGTTATTATTGTTAGTATCTTCATTTATAAGATAACATCAGAAATTTACTTCATTAAAAAGAATTCCAAATACCCCTTAAATATATATGCTTGCACAGCAGTCCTGTGAAGTGGAAATCATACTGAGAAATAAATTGATGATAAAGTCTTTGGGCATGGTTATTTCAATAATAAATTCATATCTTAATAATAGAGGTTAATATGTTAAAAATATTTCAAAACCAGTTGCACTGTGGAATTCTCACTGATACCCTTCTAAGTAAAATAGCTGACTAAGTATAAAATATTAACAGAGTAAGGGGTTTTTATTGTTTTTAGTATCCTTTTTATTTCTTTGGAAATTTTAAAGAAGAATAGGTCTTTTGTTAAATCAAAACATTTCATGGATTCTTACTTGGCTGTCTCTGTTATAGAAATTCATCCATGGGTTTCTTACATCATTATTAAAATAATATCAGTAGTTAATTTCATTAAGATGTATACCAAGCCTCCATAACTGGCTTTCCACTCCTCAGAAAACCCTGTAAACAAAATATCTTCCAAGAAATAAAAGCATTTTAAAGTGGTTTGCATTACTACTCTCACCCTTATCACCAATGCACCTATCTTGGCCTGCAGCTACCAGGTAGCTCTTACACCTTGGGACTCGAGGTCCAAGGAGAAGTTGATCAGACCTGTGAAATGGGATCCTGGTCTTAGAGGATCTGAGAGGAACCAGGACAACACAGAGAGCATGGGGACCTGCTGGACACTCATAGGGAACCAGTAAAGGTGACACATTCAGTGGGGGGTGGGAGGGTAACTGTGGAAAAGGCTCAGATTCCATGGACTGAAAATGCATTTTCCATGGGCTCATGGGTGAATGGGTGGGGTGATGAATAAAAATAGGAAAAGGAAGCATATAGGAAAATAAATTATCATAAGGCTATAAAATTAAAAACATGCCAATGTATCTTAGAAATTGACAATGATTAGAGAGTGATAAATAATCCATGTTCTGTACCTTTAAATATAATATGTACTTGAAATATATAAAATCTATACTATTTATATATGAACCCAAAAGACATAGGTATACATTTATGTTAGTGTGAATGTCTGAATGAGTAAATAAGCCTACAGTGAATTTGATTCCACTGCCCTACTGGCCTAAAGCCAGCCTTGTTGAATCAGCTGCCTGAGGTGGAGATGTGGCCTGGAGACCAGGGCACTCAAGTGTCATGGAAGAGACATTGGGTCTTTTACCCAATTTCAAAAAGTTAGTTTGCTAGTGTTATTTTATATCCACTACAAATGGAATTGTCACAGAATTGTCTCTAAATATATACATACATACCTAATAAGTAATAAAAGTTCTTTCACATGGTTCTGTTTAACTCTTCCGTGTATTTTTGCTGTGCATCTCTACATTTGTAAATATGTATGAGGAGACTTCTCATGGATAAGAATCCCACAGGCATTATAAAACCCTATAAAACACACAGACTGAGTCAAATGTAGTTATGGAGGTGATTAGCATTATAGTTTTCTGTTCTTCATTAATCAATTCAATCAAATACCCTTGAACCTGGGTTGCCTAGCTGTCCCTTTCATAGAAGTGCTTCTTGAGAAAATACATATGAAAAAATAAAATAATTTTGAGGTCCTTGGCCTTTTCAAATTTAATTATAAAATGAATTATAATACCTTAATCAGTCCACTTTAACTTCCTTTCCATGTGCTAAAATCCTTATGAAGAAAACGTCTGCCCAGAGACAGGAATTTAAAGAAATGAGGCCTTATTATCAGAGGTATGAAGACGAAATGGAGGGTTGTTGTTTCAAAAGAAATTTTAAAGGTACTTTAACTGGCCGGCTATTTCTACTGAGATATACAAGCAACTTAAAAGACTAGAGTTATTATTGTGATAATAGTCATGCAAGACAATTAGAGGAATTTATTATTAAAATTTTTAAATTGTCTTTAGCTCTTTGTTCTTTTGACAAAAATACTGCCAAATAAAACACCTATCAGAATTTTTAAAAATAACACATTTTATTGTACTATTATTGTAATTATTCCTCAGAAAGAAACAGTTTCCTGATAAAATTACTGACACACGAGTGAAAATAAAAGAATTTGTAACTCATTGTACCATAAATTAAGGAAGTTCTCAAAGATGGTGAGAGAAAGACACAGGAAAAACTTTAAGTGTCTCCAAGCAACCAAGTCAGGTAGTATGAGCGTGAAAATAACTAAAGATAGCAATAAAATAGGAATCTTTGTTTCACACTGATACACATAAATAGTAAATGAGTGAGAAGGGAAAGCTCTTTCTTACAATAAAATGCCCATGAACTAATGGAGAGGCATGACTGAGTTTGAAAATCAAATTTTGTAAACATTACGGTAATAATTTTCCCAGTCAAGGATTACCAATGCATGCCATAAATACAGGGTAAAATATGAGAAGTTCCAGGATATTCACATAGTCTCAGATATGCCTCTGCAAAATACTTACTCCTTACAGAAATTAAAAGATAACTCTATGAAGAAGCCTGGCAGACTACACTTCATCCAAAGTACCATGTTATCATCACCAGCAATAGGAAAATGGACACCATGCACTCCCCCACTCCCCAAAATGATATACCGGGAAGAACATAGCATCCCTTCAGTGGTATTCCTACCAAACGTATGGACCCCTTTGCCAGTCTTGTGAAAACCACAGATTCCTTACTAAGTCCACACTATAATGTATATTATTTAATAAATATATCACCCCTGCACCAACACATCCCCATAAGAATAATGTGGTTTTGAATTCCAATTCAAGGTAATAGACCCCTTATTAAGAATCCCTGAATTAAAGAAACACATATTGAGCCATATCCTCCGTAAACATTAAGTTTCTGAAAACCAGGGAAAGACATACACTGTCCCTGATTGAAGGATCTTAAAGAGACATGACAACTAAATGCAATGCTCCATTGTGGATTGTGGTCTTTAGTTGTAATGGACATAAGTGGACAATTGGTGAACTCTGAATGGAGGTGAAACTTGAATGGATGGTAGTGATGTATCGTGTTGATTTTAAAAATAATTAATAGATAATTTTATCTTCTTAATTTGAAAGATAAATTCTAACATATTTGGGGGTAATGAGGCAACAGTTTGGCAACTTGCTTAGAAAGTTCAGAAGAAAAATTTCAGGAAAAAATGAGAAACGTTGGGAGATATAGAGCAAAGACTCTAAAATGTTAATGTTTTGCCATTATATGAGTGAAAGATAAATGGGTTTTTGTTTGTACCATTCTATTCACTGAGATCTTCATTAATTCTCACTAAGTTTAAAATTATTTCAAAACAAAAAGTTAAAAAATGTAAATGATTACTCCTTACATAAACTACAGCTGAACTAAATGCCTGTCAGTAGTTAAACCTTCAATGTAATAAGTGATATTATCATTATAGTTAAGGAGGTTTAGCCCCAGCTAATGGGAACTGCAAATAGCCTGTTTCTAGGAGGAAGCCTGAGTCCCAAGAAAAAGGAAGGGACATTGCTGGCCAATGGGATCCTGGGCTGTTCTCTTTCCCAGCAGGTAAATAAAGGTGTAACCATCATACTAAAGTAAAATTCCAGGACCCCAAAGCTTAGGTTGGAAATTAGAAAATCATAGAGTTTTCCTCCACCCACCTTCACTGAGGTTTAAATACCTGGTCAAAATCCAACCCTAATCAGCCACTGCAAGTGCCCATTTTACAGACACACACTGACCATGACCCCCTTCATCACACCTATGGTGTCCCCCAAGATTGAAGTCCCCGCAATGGATGCTCATTTTTGCCAAACCTCACACAGAGGATGGGGCTCCCCACAGTTCTGCAGGATCATCTGACCCTACGTAGATGCACAGCCTCTCCCTCTGTGCCAGCCCTGACCCCAAACCAGTACTGACCCCAATCCAGGACCCAAGTTCAAGCCATAGTTGAAGGACTTGCCCTTGTAGTCTGAAGTGGGGACTGGAATTGAAAAGTCTGGATCAGTCTCCAAAGCAACCAGCAGGCTCCATGGCCAGGGGCAAGAGGAACCTGCTCATTACTAGACTGGACCCAGGCACTGGCAATGCAGGGGAGGACTCCTGGCAATCTTGGTTAGTCAGAGAGACAGTAGGCTAAGCCAATGACTGCTTAGACCAGTGGGCTGTGGATGCCCTGACCAATAGGGAACACAATTGTTCTGTTACATGGCAGAAACTGTAATTAAAAAATAGTAATTAACCCACAGAAGAGAAGAGGTAGACATATGGATTTCCTTCCAACCTACACAGACAGATTATCCCTGTCTCCACCCCAGCTTTGCACTAGATGGAAAAAACTAGAGGCTGTAAACTTTTACACATGGATATAAGTAAAGATGGGGAGAGAAGTCCACTGAAAGCAGAGACCCAAAGGAAGCCTGTAGATTGAGCCCAAATCTCCCTACCCCTCCTTAGTGCCCAGAATGCTGGTGGCCAGGCTCGCTGCACCCAAGTAGGAGTCTGGAGGATGCTTTGGTGGTGACCTGAAGCTGCCCAAGGCAAAGGCCTCAGATCCAAGTGTGTCCTCAGCCACTGAAACCCCAGCAACCCTGAAAGACTCAGGCCCCACCCAGGAACACAGAGCCCCACTCAGCCGATTCCCCCAAGCAGAGGGATGTGGAAGTGTGGCCAGGACCACAAGATACTTGAGCACAGATTCTGGCCTGAGAAGTGGAGAACAAAACTCTCACTAAAAAGAGGGAATGAAGGGAACACACAGAGGCATCAGCAGCCTGTAGGTCTCTGCAGAACAGGTCCTGGAGCTGACCCCTTCTCTCTGTCTCCACTGCTTTCCCCACACAGCCACCCCAGTGCAGCAATCATCATCTTCACCTTAAATAGCTCCTGTCAGGGTCTCCACCCATTCTTCCTGTTAAACCCCTTTCCCCTCATCACAGCCACTGCTCTCTTAAATTAAAATTAAACTCTTACCCTCATGAAAGCATCTACCCCCAACCCTCTGGCCACCATTCATTCATTGCATTTAGGCTTCTCAGGCCTCTGGCTTATCCTCAAACACACCCCTCTCACACCCCCTTCATAGCCATCACCTGTCCTGTGCCTTCATCCTGCAGTGCTTATCCCCAGGTTGGTTCACTGGTCAGGTGTACCCTCTTTATAGAGGATTCCCTGACCTCTCATTCCAAGGCCCCCTTTCCAAACCAATCAATTATTCCTTTCCCTGTGCATTCTATTTTTAAGGTTTATTTTTCTACCCTCTTGTTTGCACTCACTGATCTCTGTATCTGTTTGTTGTGTGCTCCCTGTGTCTGCTCATCTTCTTTATAGGAGGCACTGGGAACCAAACCCATGTCCTCCCATGTGAGATAGAGGTGCCCAATCACTTGAGACACATCTGCTCCCCACTTGTCCTATTTGTGGCTCTCATTGTAATACCCCTTAGTGCAATTCTGTTACCTATCATTGTGTCAGCTTGCTGGTGCCAGCCCTTTATGTCACCTCATTGTCTTGCTCATCTTCATTAGGAGGCACCAGGAACCAAACCTGGGATGTCCCATGTGGGAGGTGGGTGCCCAACAACTTGAGACACATCCTCTCCCTTCCCTATGCATTCTTCTCCTTTACTTTATTCTCACATGGCATCCTCTGTGCTCTGTTTAATTTCCCTGTTCAGTATCTACACCCCCACTCCAAATATCAGCTCCATTGGGACAGCAATATTCTATACCCAGATCCAAGCTCTATTTTGAGGGAAAAAATTTACCTTCTTATGATTTTTTTGTCCTTTGTGTTATTTCCCCAAACAACATCCTCAAAGTGTCACTTCCTGCTTTCTTTCCATCATCACTAAAAATCCCCAGTTAGTGCTCATTGTCTATAGGAGTGTCATTTCTGACTGTAACTACTAATTCTGGGGATTCCAGCTATTTCTGTGAGAGGGAAACTCCTTCTGCTCTCTCAGCTTTCAAGTGAGGTGGGTCAGATGGTGAGGGAGGGGCATGAAGGTTGAGATGCAGAGATTTCTACAAATTGTCCAAGGAAGATTTCTTCATGGTCAGAAAACTCTCAGTGCAGCACATGGCAGAGAAAGAAAATCAGCTACATGTGAACTTGCCAATTTTATTTTTAACCTTTCTTATTTTAAAATATAAATATTAAATGATATAAAGTTCCCTCTAAGAATATAGTTTATACCCCCAAAAATATTTTTTAATGTTTTAACTAATACATATTTAGCTAAAAAATAAAATTGAATTTATTTAGTAGTTGTGACTATTAGAAATTGAACTCTGCCATCAAAATGTTGCTGATGTTTAAATGTCTAATGGCTAAACAATATATATACTGTTTATATATATTTTTAAATTAAAATACAATATTTATAATATATAGGTAGAAAAAAGTAGAAATAGATCATTTAAGATCACTTAAGATATAAATAAGCTATAAATAAAACAGAAAATATTGTTTTGGGATATGTAGTTTGATAAAGTTTCAATTTGAGTAAAGGTTTAAATAGTAGGATTTTCTCCAACTACTGGGAGGTAATTCAAACTTTCTTTGAAAAGAAAGACAGTCCCACATTTCTTGGTGTTTTTTTAGAAGTTGAGAGTGTTTTCATCTAAAAGAAGCAATTGAGCATAGCTCTGTACAGGATGAGAAGATGGAGGAACTCCAATCAATAGAGAGAGCCCCATTTGATCCACTGGCCTCTAGGATCTTCAGAGGCAGCCTTGGGTGAAAACAACCTGGAGGCTCTAGAGGCCTGAGTAGAGGGGAGGGGCCAGCACTGCTGTAACTCCCAGGCCCACCCCTGAGGGAAAGATCATCAGAGGGTGGATGGGGGCCTCATGATGGGTTTGGAGAAGGCCATGTGCTGTAGTGTTCTTATGACCCTTTTGAGAGGCTTTGGTGTATCTAGCATCTCCATTATCACCTCTTCTAGTTTGGAGCCTTTGGGTATCTCTTCCTTTAGTTTATGAGCCAGTGAAGTTAATCTCATCAGCATCTCTTTTATTCTCTTTGCCTTTCTGTAGGTATCTACAAGGCTGGGTATTGTTATAGCCTCTTTCCATAGACTGGCATCTAAAGATGACACAGCCTTTATGAAACTCTGTAAGCAAACTAATCCTGACAAGAAGCTGGCATTACTCTTCAATCAGTGCAGCCAGTGTGTCAGAAAGCTACTTTACTTGTCTTATATAAACCTAACTCTAACAGGATGGACAAGTCTGGACAACAATAAGGGACCCACAGTAATCCAATGACTGAAAGAGGCTGTGGAATGTAAGGTCTGGACTCATGTCTTTGGGCTGCAGCTCCATCACCACCTCTTGCTGCTTCCCAATCATCAGCCCAATGTCAGGCAAGAGGTTCACAACCCCACTATGGCACTGTAGGCACCTACAGGGCTCTGCCCAGTAACCATGGATCTGTCAGGCCCAACAAACCACAAAGAACTCCCCAGGATTCCACCTGGAACACACCAGCAACTGGCAGTTGGACAGATCATCAGTGAGAGTGTCTGGGTAATGTGGAAGAGGGCAGACTTGGAAAATAAAACTTCCTTGTCTCCATTACATTCTAATGATCATTCTTTTTTCTCTTTTAAAAATTTTTAAGGTGTTATAAAATTAAAATGCAGTGAAATGTGCCAATCTTAACTGAATGACTGTCAAATTTTAAAACTTTTCACTCCCCCATACCCCACGGTATCCAAAATCCCTCTCAAGTTATGAATCATTAATTTCCATTAATCCAGAAAATAACTCCTGTACCTTCAATTAATACCTAAACTCCTCCATATGCATGCAGCCTCTGTTCTGATTTCTATCACAACACATCATTTTTGCCACTTCTTGTAATTCCTAAAAATGGAATAATTCAGAATACACTCTTTGGTGCATGTGTCATTAGCTCAAAATAATATTTTGAAGTTTGTTAATGCTGCTGTGTGGATCAGCATTTCTCTCTGCTTTTATCATTGAGTTCTTTGGCATTGAATAACTATTTTACAAAACATTTGTCTGTTTTCCTCTTGGTTAATTCTTCTGTTGCTTCAAGTTTGGAGAATTATGAATGCAGATATGAATATCTATGTACAAGACCTTTTTAGAAAGACATGGTTTCATTTCCTTTGGGTGAATAAATGGCAGTAGAAAAGCTTCATCATATGGTGTGTGTATGTGAATATTTTTAAACAACTATCAAGGTATTATTGATATAATAATAAGCCAAAGGTTTGCTGATGCAAAGTACCAGAAATCTGTTGACTGTTATAAAGGGTTTTTATGTGGAGTAGAAGCTTACAGTTACCAGGCCATAAAGCATAAGTTACTTCTTTCACCAAGTTCTGTTGCAATGTGTTGGAGCAAGATGGCTGCCAACATCTGCAAGGGTTCAGGCTTTCTCTTCCTCTTAAGGCTCCATGGTCCCACCTTCTTCCAATATCAGCTGTCGGCTGGGATAACTCTCATCTCTCTCCCAGGGCTCATTCCTCTCTGGACTAAGCTGCTTTTTTCTCTCCACAAGGTCAGCTGTAGACTATCAGGTGAACACCTTGTCTCTCTTCCTGGGGCCTCTGCCTTGTCTCTTTCTTCATGTATCTGCAAATCTGTGCATTTATTTTCCAGGAACAAAACTCTAACTTTCCCTTTCTGTGGTGTATTTTCTCTGTGAGTCCCCATCAACCAAGAGGTTGGAGACTCAACATCCTACTGACATGGCCCAATCAAAGCCTTAACCATTAATCAAGTAAAAGTGAAACCTCTAAATCCAATATAATCTAATATGCCCAGAGGAACAGACCAATTTACAAACATAATCCAATATCTATTTTTGGAATTCATAAACAGTATCAAAGAGCTACAATTGACATGACATAAAATTCATAAAATTAAATATACATTTTCTGTAAATGCATAGAGTTATGCAACACTCACCATGATCCAATTTTCGAACATTTCCATTATTCCCAAATTTTCCTCTTCTAACTTACTCCATCAACTGCATTTGACACAGTCATTCTCACCTCCTTGAAATTAGTTTCTGATTCACTACATTCTCCTGTTTTTCGTGGGTTTGTTATTCATCTGATATCACTGTCCTTTCCTCTCTGCCTCTGTGCTGGGTTCTCTGTTTCTCCAAATCCTCTCAGAATAAGTGATTCCTCAGGGCTCAGTCCTTGGGCTCCTTTCCTTCTTCAACACCATGTTTCCTCACTGGCATGTGTTGGCTTTAAACACCACCTCTATTGGAATATGTACTTCTGCATTTATTTATCTATCCCATTCCTTTCTACACAGTCCTGATAAACACAAAACTGATTTATGATGCCTCTGTGTGGATATCTAGCATTAATATGGAATTCTGGGCTGCTTCCAGAAACCCACTCCTCCTCTGGCTCAGGTTCAGAAACTCTACCTGACAGGGGTTCTGGTAACAGCTTGGCCATGTTTCTTGAATTCTCAGTCTCCCTCCACCCCACATCCATCCCATCAGCATATCCTATGCCCCATCATCAGAGCAAGTCCATATCTGCCCAATTCTCTTTGCCTCCAGCTTTCTTCACAGCTCAGCAGCACCTATGACAGGAGGACTGTAGTCTCCTTCTTCCTCTTGCCCTTCTTGCTTAAGTGCATGGGAACATGTGTGCTTCTCTGTTATGTATATTGTGCATTAAGTTAAATTTATTATTCATAGTAATCACATTAAAAATTTAAAAATACAATTGAATAATGAAGAAGTCAATGAATAGGAAAAAGAGATTACTTATATCAGAAGAGAGAATGATGAACTAGAAGAATAAGTTTGAAAAATATCAGAAATGAAACTCAAGAAACATAATGGAAAATATAGAAGACAGTGTAAGACTGATAGAATAATAGAGAATATAATGAGAAGTTACAAGATTTATTTAGGTGGGAATACTAGAAGGAGACTAAACATAGAATAGGGAAAAAGCTATATTTGAAGAGATAATTGTTAACTATTGTAAAAAATGGATGATGCTGATTCATGGACTCAAGAAGCCCAACAAAACACAGAAGGGAAAATCAAAATAAATGCACAACTAGGCATAGTGTAAACTTGAAAGAAAATTTTAAAAATACCTAGAAAATAAGGATTTAACCAGTAAAGGGGCAATAAATGAAAAAACTGACTACTAACACCAACAATGGAAGATTGAAGACAATGGCATGAGATCTTTACATTTCTATCATAAAGTAACTGCCAAAGTGGAATTCTATATTGAAAAAGAAGTCCTTCAAGATGAGGTGAAATAAACACTTTTCCAGACAAGTATAAACTGAGGAAGTTTGCTAGCAGCAACTAGTTTTAAAAGAAATGTGAAAAGATATTCTTCAGACAGAAAGAAAATAATCCCTGATGAAGGGTTCAAGATTCAGGATGGATTGTAGCACAATAATTGCTAATTAAATTCAATGAATGTTGATGAAAAATATTAATAATGATATCTGTGCATTAGAACATCCATTAAGTATTCAAATATGTGACAATACATTTCATAAGATAGGTAAATGGATCTAAAATGTTTTAACATTTATTATTTTTGCAGTTGATAAATAATGTCAGATTTGATAAGGCAAGCAAAAATGTTGTAATTTCTCAGTTACTATCTAAAAGAATATTAAAATAGTGCATCTCATCCAAATAAATCAAAGAGAAAAAATGAACAAAAATAATCAGTCCAATAGAAAGCATTGAGGAGGAAAAAAGAACATAGAACAGAAAGCACAAATAGCACATGAAAAGAAGGCAAAATTTAAAAAGTATTTGTACTGAATTTTATGATTTATGTTTAATATAATTTTATTTAACATTTGTAATTAATGAATATAAATGTTCCTCTGAATCAAAATTGTCATGTGAACTCAAAAGCAAATATAGGGATTGTGGGAAGGTGGTAATGGACTAAGGCAAAGCTAAATGCTTTCACAAAAATAATGAAAAAAGAGCCAAAAGCTGTCCAAGGGACCTGCTCTGGGGTGGTCAGCCAACCAGGACAGTGCTACACAACTCCCCCAGTAAGGTGAAGGACAGAGAGATGAAGAAGCTGAAACAACAAACATGAGTTACCAAGACCCTGTGGTGTCTGTGAAGGGCTTGCCTCCCCCACCCACAAGATATTAAGATGGGGTAAAATCCCTGGCTCACTGTAGCCAACTGAGAGGGGACCTAACATGTTTCTTCCTGTAAGCTGTTTCAAGGGAAAAGGGAGGGGAAGTCAGGGTGCCTCTCTTCAGTGAATTTGACCAGCAGAGCCTGCTTTGAATCTCTGATCTGGAGATTCAGCATAGGAACATAGGAAAGCCAACACTGAAACTCCTCCATGGAAAGGTGTACTGAATAGTGCCATCTGCTGGCCAGTGTGGAAAATGCATGGACAATAAGAAGATGGTGGGGCGGGGCATAAAAAACAATTTGAAAGTCTGCAAAGAAAAGTAACAGACCTTAAGGGAATGAAACACATGATGGATGAGATTAAAAACACATTAGAGGCACATAAGAGCAGATTTGCTTTGCTTAAAGACAGAATTAGTGATTTCAAAGACAGAACATCTGAACTGGAAAAGACAAGAGAACAGAAAGAGAAGAGAATGGAAAAACTGGAATGGATTCTCAGAGAATTGAATGACAATACAAAACACACATTCACATAATTGGTGTCCCATAAGGAGAAGAGAATGGAAAAAGAGCAGAAAGAATATTTGAGGAAATAACTGAAAATTTCCAAAGGCTTATGAAGGAAATAAATATCAATATGCAAAAAGGACAACACTCTCCAAACAGAATAATCTGAATAGAATTACCCCAAGACATCTACTATTTAGAATGATTAATATCAGAGATAAAGAGAGGATTCTGAAAGCAGCAAGAGAAAAGCAAAGCATCACATACAAGAAAAACTTGATAAGATTAAGTGCTGACCTCTCATCAGAAGTCTTGGAGGAGTGGAAAAAGTGGTATGATGTATTTAAGGTACTGAAAGAGAAAAACTGCTAGCCAAGTATTCTGTATCTAACAAAGCTGTCCTTCAAAAATGAGGGTGAGTTCAAAGTCTTCACAGACAAAAACTGATAGAATATTTTAACAAAAGACAAATTTGCGAGAGATTCTAATGAAGGTGCTGTTGTCTGAAAGGAAAAACAAGGGCAAGAGATTTGAAGAAAACTTTAAAAATGAAGATTATTAGGAAGGTTAAACTAAAGGACAAGAAGACAGACAATAGAACAATATGACAACAGAGAGCTGAAGTTCAAAATGGATGAAGTAATCTGAAGTTTCTAAGTGGCCTTTCACATCTCTCCAATCAATAAGCCTTGAAATATGGAAAAAAGAGCTTTCTTGGGCAAGAACACTCCAGGAGCAGCAGAAAGAGGCACAAAGGATTAAAAAAAGTGAGTCATGGGGGCAGAAGTGGCTCAAATGGTTGGGCATCTGTCTTCCATATGGAGGAACATGGGTTCAATCCCTGGGACCTCATGGTAAAATAAAGAAAAATATAGAAGGGACACAGGCTACCAGGCCCCATGTGTGGGCATGCCATCAGGCCCCATGAGTGGGTGCACCACCAGGTCCCATCCCTGGATGTGCCACCAGGCCCCAAATGTGGGACTACTGTCAGGCCCACAAGTAGGTGAACACCCAGGCCCCATATCCAGGTGAGCCTCCAAGTCCTGTGTGAGGGTGCACTGTCAGGCCCCATGTGTTGGCATGCCTGACCCCACCAAGCTATTCAACAAGATGATGTAAGAGGGGAATGCCACAAAGTGAAAGCCATGATGAGAAGAGACAAAAAAAAACAGGAAATAAGGTGGCACAGGTGGCAGAACACCTCTTTCCCACAACAGAGGTTCCCAGGATTGAATTCCGGTGAATATATATCTATATATAGATATATATTCTTCTGTGTCACTTTGTAAACTTTCCAGTACACTATCAAAATTGTTAAGTTTATCTTTTATGTCTTTGAAGATAATAAGTATAGTTACATTACATTCTCCATCTAATATGCCAGCATCTGGAGTTCCCAAGGTGTGATTTTGTTGCTTCTCACTCATATTGTCTTGTTTCCTTTTTTACCTGGTAATTTTTCTATCATGCTTTTGACATTATATTTCAAAACTGTAGAAATGATATGAGGTCTAGAGTGGCGCTAATCTCCTTCAGGGGAGATGTCAATTTGTTTCTTCCAGTCCCTGTTGACATAAAAAAAATGGGACAAAGTTCATCTAATTTGAAGACTTGAGCTTTTAAGTATTCTTTTATTTTTGTTTTACATTTATATCCAAAAAGCAGCCTATCAGGGTCCCAACAAAAAGCAGTGAATGTATTGCAAAATTTTACTCTTGGTGACCCTGAACTTTGGCATGTGTGTCAATACTTAGTGTTGTCAATTGCAATTATCAACCTCTTTGCTTCCTTTTCAACTACACAAACATAGGACATAAGCAACCCTGAATACTGATTCATATTTCTGGATTCCTGTTTTTTCTAGAACTTGACCCAGGAACACCTCACTTTATTAAAGACAAGCAGGAAGAAATATTTGTCATGCTTATAAAAAAAGAAAAAAAGGAAAAAAAGGCTTTGCTGAGGTTTGTTTACTGCCACCATGGAAACCACAGTCTGTGGACATAGGACAAGGCTTCAGTGGGGTGGAATATAGGCAGTGGAGTTATTTCTGTGCTTAAGCAGCCCCCTTGATGGACTTAGAAGACACTCCTTGAACCCTGTACCCTGAACTACAAACACCAGGTTGGAGTTCTGCCTTGCTTCCAAATGGCAGTGTGATGCTGATGCCCAATAAATTCACCTACAAATGTGGATTTCTCCTTATTAGGCAGGGATGAATGTCATTGAGATGGAAGGGGAGTGCCCTTGGCAGGCAAGGGCATCCAGGAGAGGAATCAGACTGAGGAGTCACACGGTTTGGCAACTTAGGAAAATTCACAAATGTCCTGTTGTGATGTATCCTGAAACTGAGGCAGAGATTGGCCAGACTTGTGGGGGCAGAGATAAAGGCCTGTACCCAGGGTCAGATGCACACACAGGAGTCAGCACAGAGAGGAGTGTCCCCTGCTCCTGCTCCTTCTGCTGGCTCCTACTTCCCTTAGTGTTCAACATTGACCCTGTTGTGGGAGCTGCTTTTACCATGACTCACCTGGTTCCCAGACACAGACACAGGTCTCCTGCTATCAATCTACATCCATCTTCTCTATTCTCAGACCAGCTAAAGAAAAAGAAATGCCAAGCTAAAGCCTGTTGGATCAGGAAGGAAATGTTAGTATTTTCATGCTTATAGCAGTAACAGGGAGAACATCAGGAGGTCAGTGACACTAATACATTTTATAGGAACCCCAGAAACACCTGTGACCACTGGCTGAT
The DNA here is from genome assembly GCA_029593785.1 of Cabassous unicinctus. Taxonomy (NCBI): domain Eukaryota; kingdom Metazoa; phylum Chordata; class Mammalia; order Cingulata; family Chlamyphoridae; genus Cabassous; species Cabassous unicinctus. Next base: position 21,424 of record JAQZBX010013301.1, on the reverse strand, counting down.
AAAACTAGAAGTGAGATTGTGATTACACCAGACAGTGTAATCTGTATTCAGAACACCAGAGTAGAATGAGAAAACCTCAGGAGGTACAGATGTTGAAAATGATGCAGATCTCTTCAATCCCAAAAGAATGGATTTTTATCAGAACCATAATAAAAACCATCATCAAAATTTATGGATCTGCAGAAGAAGAACATAGAGAAAGGCACACTCAGCCTTAATTAGTGCATTTTTTCTCCACCAAAGCAGATGAAGGAATATGTAAGTCCACATTAGTAGTTCTTCATGGGGGCATAACCAACAGAAAATCTGTCTTCTCCTGTGGTGCTAACAATTTACCTAACAAGGCACACTCAGAGCAGTGTGTCCTTCACATGGTCATATCCATGCTCCTTGTCCTCTGTGGTTCCCTCTGATCTGTTTAAAGAATGCCTCCCTCCGCCTGTCCAGAATGCTAGGCAGGGGGAAGGGAAGTGAACATGGAAGGCAGGGTGTTTCTTTGCAGTCACTAAAGGAATGTGGAATACTGGAGATAGTTCCCAATACTGTATAGGTCATGCTTTTAACAGACTTCTTTCTCCATTTATCTCATGTTCCCAACAGATTCAGTTACCCTCAACTTTCATCTCTTTGCTTAGGGACATCTGGAAAACATGAATATAGAAAGGGACTCAGAAAAGTTTGGTTTTCCAACATGTAACCATGAAATATCCCAAAAATAATGGAAAGCTGGAAGAATTTTACAGTTGACACATAGCTCACAATAGAGATTCTACACTTAACATTTGAATGCATTTTTATCACATACAACATTGGTAATTGAACCAAATTATTTTCACCTGTTTCAAGCAAAATTGCAGACTCAGTAAACATTTATCTAAATAATTCAGGATGAATATCTTTAGAGTTCAATATTTTTAGTATAGTCATTTTACTTAATATTTATATAACAATGAAATACACTTATATTAAGTGATGAGTTTTAACAAATATATATATATACCTATTTAACCAAATCTCTATCAAGTTATAGAATATTAACCTTTACTTAAATTACTTTGTCAACCCTCACCTTGTAAATCTAACCTCTGTTCCTACAAAGACAGCCAGTGTTCTGATATTGTGTTCCAACATAGATAAGTTTTCCCTTTTCTAGTGTTCACATCCATCAAATTTATGAACTCAGTTGTGTAAGGCTTCTTTCACTCTTCAGTATAAGAATGTTTTATATTGTAGTGGTTAATTCTTTTTACTACATGGCAATTTTCAATTGTATGAATTACCACCTTGTATTAGTCAAAGGAGTGCTGGTGCAAAGTACCAAAAGTCTTTCCTCTTAAAGCTCCATTGTCCCAAATTCTTTAGATCTCAGCTGTCAGCTGGAGTGCTCATTTCTTTTTGTACCTTCTCAGCTGCTCACAGCTGTGGTCCCTGCAGCTGCAAACTATCAGGTGAATGGCCCAGCTCTCCCCAGGGCTTCAGCATCAAAACTAAGTTCTCTCCCTTGCTATGGCTCCTACAGTGTTCTCCTTGAATGAGTATCCATTTATATATCCCACCAAGGGGGCAGGGACTCAACCTCCCAGCCATGCCCTACTGATACGGTTGAATCAAAACTCTAATCTTAATTTAATCAAGCAAATGTAAAAGCCTTTGGATTTAATACAAAGGGTGTCATGCTTAGATGAACAGACAGTTTACAAACATAATCGATATCTCTTTTAGGAATTCATAAATAATATGAAATCTGGACTGTTTCAGTTTGGGGCTATTATGAATACATATGCTATGAATACACTTGTAGATGTCATTTCATCGGATTCTTACAATGGTTGGAGATACATACATTTATTGGGAGTCCAAGGATCAGAGAAGGAAATTAGCCCATAGTACCACAACTATCCCTAGCAGGCTCAAACATCTCTGACATCAGTGATTTGTGGTCTGTCTAGGTCCTATTCCTGGCCAGGGCCTAGAAGGAGTCAGGGATTTTAGACTTTATTTCCCTATCTCCACTGTTTCTCATATGCCCTTTTCAATGTAGAGATTATAGTCAAAACTCCTGTGGGATGGAGAAAACAGATTTGATTTCCTTTTTCACCTTTAACCTTGGCTTAGGATCTGAACAGTCTCCAGAGAAGAACCAGATAAAATTTCTGACTCACTCTGTGAGCACTGATACATCCCTTCCTCCCTGAACCTCAGTTTCCTCATGAGTAAATAAAGTAATTAACTCCCATTGTCTGTGGTCATCTGGGCCTGACAGTCTGGGACAGGAAATGTGACCAGAGATTCAGGGCTGTGATGGTTTAAGCGATGCTTGAATGTGCTCTCTCCCCTCTGCTCGGTCTAGTCACCAGTGTACCCTGGAAGCCCCAGTCGGGCCTCCTTGCAAACTCCAGATGGGAGCCTGTGCATGCCTTCCCACCAGTGAATGTTTATAGATTACTTTTCTCAGATCCAGTAAATGTTACTATTTTGCTGTATTCTTGAACTAGTCTCTACCTTTCATAGAGCCTCTCCTCAACTATGTGATCATCCCTGGTTTTCTTTTCAGGTTGAGGAGTGGGAAACCAGAGATGACAGGAATCTTTGAATGTGTGAAACCTTCATTGTGGACCTCACTCTGGTGTGCTATATCTGGGCTTGTCTTTGAGGATTTTGTGATATCACTCAAATTATGTCTAGGGAAACAGGCAACACTGGGAAATCTTTTAACATATGTGTCCCCTGTTATCTATAATAACAACAGCTTAAGATTTAAGTAATAATACATTTTAGAAGTGATAGCCTTGTTATTTTAATTAACTATTTTTTTTTATTAAATTAACTCTTTACTTCTGTATAACATACTACAGAGGAATGTGAAAATCACAGGAATTCCATTTAACCAGCTATATGAATTTAAAAGAGTGAAAAATTCAAAGCAGAATTTCAGACAGTATAAAAGGTGTTGGAAAGTAACCTATTTAAGATCATAATTTGGACATAGGTGGACTTGCATTCCAGTCCTGCTACTGGTATATAGCTTCTGAAAAATTTTTGCTTATATATTCAACCATTAAACACTTTATAGAGATTTTATGGGGAGAAATTAGCTAAAATAAATGTAACGCTTCCAGTTCAACACCTAACACTGTACTTAGCATATGAAAAATCTGTAGTAAATAAATATAAGCAGACATGACACAAAAGCAACAAACAAAAAGCAAACAAAAAAATCAGTATATTGTTTGGGGATTTGAAAATGTGATGAACCTTTAATAAAAAGCAAATGATGGAGGAGTGGATGTAGGGCAAGCAGTTGAGCACCTGCTTCCCATGTACAAGGCCCCAGGTTTGATCCCCAGTACCTCCTAAAAACAAACAAACAAACAAAACAAACAAACATCAAAACCACCTGTCATTGGGAAGTGCATGTAGCTCAGGGGTTGAACACCTGCTTCTCATATATGAGGTCCTGGGTTCAATCCCTTGTACTTCTTTAAAAAAAGCAAATGATTGATAATCACAAAAGTAAGGATCTGGATGTGAGGGAAGGGGTTATGAGTGTAGTGCATGCAGAATGTAGCAAAGTTACTGATATTGTTCTATTCTCATGATTTGGCTTCTGAACTGCCCTTTGCATTATAATTATTCTATATATATAAGAAAGACATTTCCTATATTCCCTTGGAATGTGGTTAGTGCAACTGAGAAATGAATTTTTAGTTTAAATTTAACTGAAATTGAAATCACCAAAATATAGTGAGTGGTGGCAACTATATTGTAAGACCACCTCTAAAGTGTCTGATATTTCATTTGTAACTGGAAAAACAAGCATTCAGGCAAAGAAATTGTCTCAAGAGGAGAGGGCTCATCAAATACAAAGAAAAAATTATTAAAAAGGAAACAGAGAGACTTCTGGGAAGGTGGAGGATTAGAGAGACACAAGACTCAATTCTCTCCTAGAAAACATAGCTAGAGGTAAGGCAGAAGCTGCTGAAATAATGTCCTATGGCTTAGAACATCAAGGGAATGATGTAAACTGCCATGAAAAGAGAGGGGCAAAGAAAAAAATAAAATGAGTCTTCATGGGAAAAGTCTGTGAGTAAAAGCTGCAGTTGCAGCTGCATATGCCAGTGCCCATCTGCCTACCCTCAGAAAGAAAGCTTTGAGTGCTCTGGCCTCTGGTTGGTGATTACAGACAGAGGGCAGTGCATGGGTCCATTTCCCCAAGAAAGGAGAAAAGTGGAGTGCAGCCTAAGGTTGATTCAGTTTCTGGCCAACAAATTTGTCTGCTGTGACCCATGAGCTCTTCCAGGATGGGTGGGGCCACATCTTGTTTGCCCTGGGGGCTAGCATGGAACTGAAGAGATGCAACCCCCTCAAAAACCCTCCCTACTGACAGAGTCTGGTTGTTGAGGATGCAGAAGGGAGTGGAATTATTTCCCATCTAGGAAAAAGGCTGTCAGCAAAGGGAGGAGAACAGCTTCTGAAAAAGATTAATTTGACAGGCTCTGAATAGCCCTGAGACAGAATCCTCTGTCACATTATTCTGGTTCAGGTTACTGTGAACACATTCTGACTAGGGTTTGAGCTAAGAGGCCTTCTAAAGAGTGCCATCTGCTGGTACATGAAGGAAGTGAATGCAAGGAAAATAAAAGTAAATAAATAAAAGAGGCTTTTTTGGGGGGCCTTTACAGTCTTCCTCCCCATGGCCTTGGAAGCTTGTATTCAACCCCTTACTGGGCACATGGCCTAGATCTGAGCAACTATACAGGTAAAAAAGAGCTAGAACTGGTTGAAATGAGAATCAAAGAGCAACAGTAAGACACACCCTCCCACCAGTAAATCCCTATGCAAGAGAGATAAATTGAGCATCAGAATAAATCAAAACCATAACCAGATGCCTAGAAAACAGAAAAACATTACAAGCCATACCAAGGAAAAGAAAGCTATTACTCAAGCAAAGGAAGAATCAAAGGCCCAGATGAGACATATGATTTGAGACAACTAATCAATGTTGTTCATACTAATCTAAATCAAATTAAGGAGTTGAAAGACAATATAGCTAGAGAGGTAGAGAACATCAAGAAGACAATGGGTGAGTACAAAGAAGAATTAGAAAAATTGAGAGAAAAATAAAAGAGCTTATGTGAATGAAAGACAATAAGTGAGATCAAAAGCACAGTAGAGGCATAACACAGCAGATTTAAAATCATAGAAGAAAGAATATGGGATGTATAAGCTAGAACAGCTGAAAATGAAGAGAAAAGAATGGGGAAAAAATTGAATGATAGCATGAAGCACAACAACATATATGTCATGGGAGTCCCAGAAGGAGAAGAGAAAGGAAAAGGGGCAGAAAGAGTATTTGTGGAAATAATGTTTGAAAGTTTCCCAACTCTCATGGAAGAAATGAATTTGCATGTCCAAGAAGCACAGCCAACTCCAATCAGAGCAAATTCAAAATAGACATACTCCAAGGCATATACTACTCAGAATGTCAAATACCAAAGAAAAAGAGAAAATTCTGAAAGCATCAAGGGAGAAGCAAACCAACACATATAAGTGACGCCCAGTAAGACTTTGTATTGAATTACCATCAGAAACCATGGATGTGAGAAGACAGTGGTATGATAAAATTAGGATACTGAAAGAGAAAATTTGCCAGGTGAGAATTCTTTATACAGAAAAATTGTCCTTCAAATATGAAGGTGAGTTTAAAATATTCACAAATAAACAAAGCTAAGAGAGTTCACAAAAAAGAACCTAGCTCTGCGGGAAGCACTAAAGGGAGCCCTACAGTCCAATAGGAAAAGATGGGACAGAGAGACTTGGAGGAGAGTGTAGAAGGGAAGACTAACAGAACGGATAACCAAAAGGGCAAAATGACAGTTGAAAATAAGGTATGACCATAGAAAAGCCAAAGAATAAAATGGTGAAAGTAAATAATGCATTTACAGTAATATCATTGAATTTGAATGGATTAAACTCCCAAATCAAAAGATATAGGCTGACAGAATGGATATACAGTCTACAGGAGACTCACTTTAAACCCAAGGATACAAATTGATAGAAAGTGAAAGGTTGGAGAAAGATATTCCATGCAAACAGTAACCAAAAAACAGCAGGGGTAGCTATACTAATATCAGATGAAACAGAATTTAAAAGCAAACTAATGTCAACTCATTGTTATGAAATCTAGAAATACTCATATATTCTTAATCTTTGGATTCCCTGAATCTTCTGTGAACACTAAAATTAGAGTTAAGAATCATATCTATCCCAGCTCTCTGATTTCTCCACATGGTTCCCTTTCTCTTCTACTTCCTTCATAAATTTGAATTATTGACTATACACTAAACCACTGTAGTCATACAGAAAAACTATTCATCAAATACAAAGTTCCTGTATACCACCTTATTATTAACACCTTCCATTAGTGTGGTACATTTTTTACAATTCTTGAAAGAACACTTTTATAATTGGTTTAGTAACTATATTACATCATTTAAAATAGGGTTCTCTGATTAGAATGTATATTCGTTTTTTTAATTATTCTTTTAACATATAAACAACCTAAAATTTCTCCTGTTAATCATATTCATATATATAATTGAGTGCTGTTAATTACATTCATAATGTTGCACTACCATCACGATCATCCATTACCAAAACTTTACTATCAACCTTACTAGAACTTGACAATTTATGCATTAACTCCTAATTGCCTACCCTTACCTCAGACCCTGGTAACCCATGTTCTAAATTCTGACTCTGCATTTGCTTATTTTAATTATTTCAGACAATATTTGTCCTTTTGTATAAGGCTTATTTTGCTCAACACGATGTGTTCAAGGTTCATAAAAGTTGTCATATTTATCAGAACTTCATTATTTTTATGGCTGAATAATATTCCATTAAATATTTATTTATCCATTTTATTTATCCATTCATTGGTTGATGGACACTTGGGTTACTTTCATCTTTCAACGCTTGTAAATAATGCCACTATGAACATTGGGTGTTCCATGCTTTCAAATCATTTTGATATTTAGCTAGAGGTGGGATTGCAGGTTCATATGGTAATTCTATACATACATTTCTGAGGAACTGCCAATCTTCCACAGTAACTGCCACTATTTCACATTCCCACCAGCAAAGAATGTTGCTATTTCTCTGCATCCTCGCAAACACTAGTAATTTCCCATTTTTTAAATAGTTGTCATTTTAGTGGGTGTGAAATGGTATCATATTGTGGCTCTGATTTGCATTTCCTTTATAGCTAATGAGTTTGAGGAACTTTTCAAGTGCTTTTTGGCCATTCATGTATCTACTTTGGAGAAATGTCTATTCAAATATTTTGCCCATTTTTAAATGGGTTGTTTGTCTTTTTGTTTCAGAAATGTAGGGTTTTTAAAAATGTATTCTAGATATTAAATTCTTATTGGATAAGTAACTTCCAAATATTTTCTCCCATTATGTAGGTTTTCTTTTTTATTTTCATGATAAGGTCTTTTGATACACAAAAGATTTTCATTTTCTTAAGGTCCTATTTAGCTATTTTTTTCTTTTGTGGCTTGTGCTTTAGGTGTAAATTCTAATAAACCATTGTCTAACTCAAAGTCCTGAAGATGCTTCCTTATGTTTTCTTCTGGTCATTTTATAGTCCTGGTTATTATATTTAGGTCTTTTAAGCATTTTTAGTTAATTTTTGAATATGATGTGAGACAGGTGTCCCTCTTCTTTCCTTTGCCTATTAATATCCAGTTCTCCCAGAACCATTTGTTGAAGAGAACTATTCTTCCCCAATTGAGTGGACTTGGCTGGCTTTTAAAAAATCAATTGGCCATAGACATGAGACTCTATTTCTGAACTCCAAATTTTAAAATTAGAAATTAGAAGGTATAAAATTTATAAATCTAGAAAATTTCTAATTTAGAAGATTAGAAGTTTAGAAGGTAGAAAATAGATGCCCATGTTTGAAAGCTTTCATTCCCAAAATGTCAGATGACCATGACACAAAAACCTCAAGTAACGTTTGTGGAATCAAGGTAATGTTAGCCTAAGGATATCCATAGATTTCTGCATAAGAACGAAGGATTGCAGAGATCAGGGTGAAGCATGAGCTTTGTGGTGGCAGGGGGTGCAGCATGAAAATCCAGCAAGAAATATAGGACAGGCAGGAAGAACATCTCAGGGAGTTGTTAGGGAGCAGCAAGGGACCAAGACGGGGACATGAAGCAGGGCTGGGTCACTGGAGGGCAGCACAGGGGAACATCAGAGAAGGAGTGAGGGGATGAGTGGGAAAAGGGTACTCAACTAAGAATTATAGCAGAAGATCAATTTAGGTAAAGAAGGAATTAACACTGAACCTGAAGTGAGACTATGCTGTTATAGATTGTTAGGTGCTTTGGAAGAGTTGGGTAAGAGTTATAAAAGAAGGGTAGGCCCTGTGCTAGGAAGGGAGGAACCTGAACAGGCCTTCAGACAGAGCTCAGGTTTGGACAGTGGAGCTCACAAGGACAGGGATATCTGGAGTGATGATGGGATACTGTAATCCATCATGCCATCCACTTCTATAACCTCTGAAATAATTTTATTTTCTTAATTCACCAAAAGATGCATTCAGGAGGGATAGACAATATAGTGGCAAAGTAGCAACCTCTAAAATTCAGGTCATCCCACAGTGCAGTTAGTAATCAGAAAGGCTTTATCTAAACCTTCTGTTTTGGGGACTCAGAAGACAAGCAATGCACTGTGTACCATCATTGGAAGAATTGAAGGAGGAGGCTGATCATCTGTGGTGAAGATTTATGAGTAGTACATGCAACCCTGTGGAGGCCAGTGCCCATCCCCACTGGTAGCCACCTTGGGAGCCACTCTTTGGCTGGAGTTGGAAACTCCCTTTCCCAAAAACAGGGATGGAGGAGATGGTCAGGTACTGACTTCAGCTATTGATTAACAAATTCAGCTGGTTAGAGTCCAATTTTAAGTAGAACTAAAGTTTGAACCTGTCCAAGTCAGAAAGAAGCTGTTAGCATTTTAACTCCACCCTTGACAGAAGTCAAAGGGAGGCTGGATATCATAGTGACTTACTGTTTAGTAGGGATCAGATTCTTTCCATCCAGGTCAGATTACTGACCAAGGCTGGACTCCAAACTCAACCCTGAGAGGGGAGGAAAGTGGTTGAAGCTTCACCAGTCTCCTGGCAACTACAGACCATTTCAGCCCAGATAACATAGATTACTGCCCACACCTTTTGCTCCACTGCTGCCCCAGCAGGGGAGAAAGTTGGGTGAAACTTCATCAGCCTCTCTGGGCAGCTGCAGACAGTTTCAGCCTACAGAGCTTAGAATATAAACCATCACATAGGCTCTGAGACCATCCCTGGCAGGAGAGAAAGGTGGGCAGAAATTTATTTGTTTCTGGGGCAATATGGACAGTTTCAGTCTGCATGACTCAGATGACCACCCATACCCTCAGCACCAATGACACCATTTGCAGGGTAAAAATGGCAAGAAATAGATGAATAATGGTAGAAAAAAAATCTGATTTATTAAACATGAGCTTTTTTATATTTCTAAAATAAGTTTAAGTAAGTGTCAAAGAGGAGCTTTAGCCCAAAGCCAATGAACAAGAAAGTCCTAGGCTAAAGAGTGAAACTGAGCCCAGAATAAAAACATTAAGAAAATCAGATGCCAAGATGACAGCAAAACTTTTAAACCATACTAAAAATCAGGAGGATATGGCACTGTTTAAGGAACAAATTAAACTTTCAAGAAACATACAGGATTTGAGACAACTAATCACAGATGTTCAAACAAATCTCCTTAATAAATTCAGTGAGAGGACAAAAGAGATTAAGGACTGTAAGTAGACACTTAGTGAACATAAAAGAAGACTTTGAAAGCATGCAAAGGAAAATAGGTCTAATGGAATGAAAAGTGCAATAAATGAAATAAAAAATATAATAGAGTAATACAACAACATATTTGAAGGAACAGAGTAAACGATCAGTATGATAGAAGAGAGGACTTCCAAATTTAACAGGCAGAAGAACAGATAAAGAAAAGAATGGAAAAAATTGAGCAGGGCCTCAGGGAACTGAATGATAGCATGAGGTGCTCAGAAATTTGCGTCATGGGTGTCACAGAAGGAGAAGAGAAGAGAAAAGAAAAGGAGCAGAAGGAATATTTGAGGAAATAATGGTAGATGATTTCCAAACTCTTTTGAAGAACATAGATATCCATGTCCAAGAATCACAAGGTACTCCATTCTGAATAAATCTAAAGAGACCTACTCCAAAATGCGTAATAATCAGAATGAAAAATGTCAAAGATAAAGAGAGAATTCTGAAAGCAGCAAAACAACACATACAAGGGTAGCCCAATAAGATTAAGTGTTGATTTCTCATCAGAAACCATAGAGGTGAGAAGGTAGTGGTATGAGAGATTTAAGAACCTGAAAGAGAAAAATTGCCAGTTAAGAATTCTAACTAATTTTCCTCAGGCAAAATTATCCCTCAAAAAAATGGGGGTGAATTTAGGGTAATCATAGATAAACAGAAATTGCGAGTCACCAAGAAACTAGCTTTACAAGAACTACTAAAGGAAGTGTTGCAGCCTGAAAGGAAAAGATGGGAGAGAGAGGCTCAGAAGAGAGTCTAGAAATGTAGCAGTTTGATGTAATTTATGAATTACACACACAAAAAAGATATTGATTATGCTTACAAACTGGTCTGTTCTTCTGGGTGTGATACACTTTGAATGTATTAAATTCAAAGGCTTTATTTTTACTTGATTTAATCAGGATTAGGGCTTTGATTCAACCACATCTGTAGGTTGTGACTCAGGGTTGAGTCTTATTCCCTTGGTGGGCTATTTAAATGGACAGTGACTCAGAATCACACACAAGAAAACACAAGAGAAGGTACAGAAGATGATGAGGGGGAGAATTTTCTCAGGTTTGATCCTGGAGCCTCAGGGGAGTGATGAGCCATTCATCTGACAGTTTACAGCTGAACTTGTGAAGACACCAGAGCAGCTGAACCTGGAAATAAATGAGCCTTATAGTAGCCTACAGTTGAGCTTGGCAGAAGCTGGTCCATGGAGCATTAAAAGGGAGAAGGAAAGTTGAACACTTGCAAAGATTGGCAACAGATTGGTGAGAAAAGTAACCTTGAGTTGGACTCTTTAGGGCCTTGTAGCTGTAAGCTTCTATACCAAATAAATACTTTATAACAGTGAACAGATTTCTGGTATTTTGATCAGCACCCCTTTGGCTGACTAAAAGATGTAGCTATATTGCTATCAGACAAAATAGACTTAGAAAGTAAATCTCTTATAAGAGATAAAGAAGGAATTATGTACTATTATCCAGTAAGAATAAATAACAATCATAAATATCTATACATCAAACCAGATGTCCCAGAATACATGAGGCAAATGCTGGAAAAGCAGAAGGAATAAATAGATGTCTCTACAATTATAGAATTGAATATACTGGTGACATCAATAAATAGAACATCTAGGCAGAAGGTCAACAAGGAAACAGAACTTGAACAACATAATTAATGAAATAGACCCCACAGACATATAAAGAACAATGCAACCCTAAACTCCAGGATACATTTTCTTCCCCAGTGATCATGGATCATTCTCAATGATTGAGCATATGTTGGCTCACAAAACAAGTCTTAATGAATTTTAAAGACTGAAAATATAAAAAGCATTTTTTAAGTGATCATAATGTAATGAAGCTGGAAATAAATAAGAGGCAGAAGACTGGAAAATACATAAATGTATGGGGATTAAAGAACACAATCTTAAACAACCAGTGGGTCAAAGAAGAAATTGAAAGAGAAATCAGTAAGTATATCAAGATGAATGAAAATGAGAACACAACATACAAAAACTTTAGAATGTTGGAAAGGCAATGTTGTAAGGAAAATTTGTAGTGCTAAACACCTACTATAAAAAGGAAGAAAGATAAAAAATTCAAAGTCATAACTAAATCCTGGAGGAAGCGGAAAAAGAATAACAAACTAATACCAAAACAAGCAGAAGGAACAGTAAAGAAAATCAACACAACCAAAAATTTGTTCTTGAGAAGATCAATATAATCAGAAAAGTATAGCTAGACTGTCAAAGAAAATAAGAAAGAAAATGAAAATAAATAAAATCAGAATGTAGAGGGGGTACATTACTACTGACATCACATAAATGAAATAGATCATAAGAGGATACTGTAAACACATGTATGACAACAAACTAGACAACATAGACAAAATGAACAAATTTCTAGAAACATAGAAACAACCTACACTGACCTTAGAAGAGATAAAAGACTTCAACAAACCAATCAGAAAGAGATTGAAACAGTCATCAAAAACCACTCAAGAAAGAAAAGCTCAGGACCAGATGGCTTCACAGGTGAATTCTACCAATAATTCAAAGAAGATTTAATACCAATCTTGCTCAAACTATTCCAAAAATTTGAACAGGAGGGAGACTTACCAAACTCATTCTATGAAGTCAACACCATAATCCCAAAGCCAGATAAAGTTACTATGAAAAAAAAAAAAAAGAAAATTGCAAACCCATTTCCCTAATGAATAGAGAAGCAAAAATCCTCAAGAAAATATGTGCTCATAGAATCCAGCAGCACATTAAAAGAATTATACATCATGATCAAGTGGGTTTTATCCGAGGTATGCAAGGGTGGTTCTACATAAGAAAATAAATCAGTGTAATACACCACATTAATAAATTGAAGAAGAAAAATCACATGATCATCTCAATTGATGCTGAATAGGCTTTTGATAAAATACAGCATCCTTTCTTTTTCAAAAAAGTATTGAAATATATCATTAATACATGAATATACATAAACAATAAGGTTATAGTAGAAGATGTGAACTTACAAAACAAGCATGCATATCATCAACCCACCACCAACACCTTGCATTATTTTTAAGTTGTTACAAACTATGAAAGAGTATTGTTAAAATATTATTACTAACTATAGCCCCATATATTACATTGGCTGTATTTTCCCCAAACCCACCTGATTAACAGCCTGTATTGCATATTTGCTATAGTACATGAAAGAACATTTTCATATTTGCTCTGTTAACCACAGTCCATCTTCCACTATAGGATTCATTGTGTTATACAGTCCCATTCTTTGTACAATCCATTCAAAGTGTACACTCAGTGACTCTCATTTTCACCACAGAGTTGTGCTGTCATCACCTCAGTCAATTTTATAATGTTTCCATTAGCCCCTTATATCCCCCTATTCTTGTACCTTAGAATTGATATATCTTTTTGCCATTGGTGCAAAAATACAACAAAATTACTGTTAATTATCATCCATAAGTTACATTTTTTGTAATATTCTATGTGTCACCACATTCTTGATACATTTTAAATGAACATACTTATAAATATACTATTAACCACAATCTTCATTTCCCATTGAAATCACCATGTTACAGTACCTAGATTATTCTCCAGCTTCCTTTCAATTGATATTTATACCCATAGGCTATCCCTTTCAGCCACAATAACATTTATACTCACTATAATGTGTTACCATTAAATCAATTCATTTCCACACTTTTACAAAAGACATTAAAAATTCTACACACAATAAGCATCAGCTCCCATTCTCAACACACATTCTATTACTTACTAACCTATATTTTAGATTTTACCTTTGTGAGTTTACTCATCTTATTTAGTTAATATTAGTGGGACCATAAATTATTTGTCCTTTTGTGTCTGACTTTTTTCACTCAACATAATGTTCTCAAGGTTCCTCTATGTTGTCATATGCATCCCTATTTCATTTCTTCTTACAACTGAATAGTATTCCATTGTATGTATATACCACATTTAGTTTATTCATTGGTTGATGGACACTTAGGCTGTTTCCATATTTTAGAAATTGTGAATAATGCTGTTATGAACATTGGTGTGAAAATGTCAGTTCACATCCTTGCTTTCTATTCTCCTGAATATATTCTTAGTAACAAAATTGATGGATCATATGGCAGTGGTGTATTTAGCTTCTTGATGTACCACCAAAGTGTCTTCCACAGAGGCTGCACCATTCTACATTCCCACCAACAGTGAAGGAGTGTTCTTATTTCTCCACATCCTCTCCAGAACTAGTTGTTTTCAGTTTTTAAAATAATGGCCATTCAATAAGGTGTGAAATTGTAGTTTTGATCAGCATTTCCCTAATAGCTAGTGATATTGAACTTTTTTTCATGAACTTATTGCCATTTGTATTACCTCTTTGGAAAAAATGTCTATTCAAGTCTTTTGCCCATTTTTTAATTGGGTTGCTTGTCTTATTGTCACTGAGTTGTTTGATATCCTTATGTAACATGGATATCAAACTCTTGGTTTCAAAATAGTTTCTCCCTTTAAATAGGCTACATTTTTCACCTTCTTGACAAAGACTTTGAAGAACAAAACTGTTTAATTTTGAGGAGGTCCCTTTTATCTATTTTTTTCTTTTGTTGCTCATAATTTGGGTTTAAGATGTAGAAGACTATCAACCTCCCCAAGGTCTTGAAGATGTTTCCCTATATTTTCTTCTAGGAGTTTTATATTTCTTAATTTTATATTTAGGTTCTGGACCCAATTTGAGTTAATTTTTGTATAAGGTGTGAAATATGGTCCTCTTTTTTTCTTTTGCATTTGATATACAGTTCTTTCAGCACCATTTGTTGAAGAGTGTTCTGGCACAGCTGGGGGAGTTGGGCTTAAGAGTCTTGTCAACAATCACTTGAACATAGATGTGAGGGTCTATTTCTGATTTCTCAATTTGATTCCATTGTTCAGTATGTCTATATTTATGCCAGTACCATGTTGTTTTTTTACCACTGTAGCTAAGTAAAATGAATTAAAATCTGGAACTGAGAGTCCTCCAACTTCTTTCTTCTTTTTAAACACATTTTTGGCTACTCAGGGCCCCTTACCCTTCCAAATAAACTTGATAATTTGCTTTTCCATTTCTACAAAAAAGGTTGTGGGCTTTTTATTGAGATTACCTTGAATTTGTAAAACAGTTTGAGTAAAACTGACATCTTAATGATATTTAGTCTTCCAATCCATGAATATAGAATGTCCTTCCATTTGTTTAGGTCTTCTTTGCTTTCTTTCAGCAATGTTTTGTAGTTTTCTCAACACAGGTCCTTTATGCATGTAAGTTTATTCCTAAATATTTGATTATTTTAGTCACTACTATAAATGTAATTCTTTTTCTGACTTACTCCTCAGGCTGCTCATCAGGAGAGTATAGAAACACTACTGATTTTTGCATATTAATCTTGTATTTGACCACTTCACTGAACTCATCTATTAGTTCTAGAGGCTTTTGTGTGGATTTTTCAGGATTTCCTAGATATAAGATCATATCATCAGTGCAGAGTGAAGGTTGTACCCTTCCTTGACTATTTTGGGTGGCTTTTATTTCTTTTTCTTGCCTAATTGCTCTAGCTTGAACTTCTAGCACAATATTGTATAACGGTGGTGACAGTGGGTATCCTTGCTTTTTTCCCAAACTCAGCAAGAAAATTTTCAGTCTTTCACCATTGAATACAATGCTAGCTGTGGGTTTTTATATATGCACATTACCATGTTTAGAAAACTTCCTTATTTTCCTACTTTTTAGTGTATTTTTATTAAGAAAGCAACAAGGCAAACAAAAGAATTAAAAAGCATCAAAATTGGAAAGGAAGAAGAAAAACATTCACTATTTGCTGATCATATACTGTATCTAGAAAGTGCCAAAAAACTGCAACAAAACTACTAGAGCTAATAAAGAAGTTCAGCAAAGTGGCAGGATAAAATTTTATATGCAAATACCAGTGGAGTTTGGTTGTTTTTTTCAACTTCCAGTATCTTTTATTTTTCCTAGAACCTAGATACAATATAAACTCTCCAATATTGATATGGATAACTACATAAAATTAAAATTCTATGCAAGACATGGCATTTTCAGAACTTGGCTTTCTAAGGTACCTTATAAACAGTACTAATTCTATGATTTTTTTTCATCCTAAACAAGGTTACAACCCCTTTCCATACTAAGTACTTAAGTGATCCAATCCCTCAGCAGGTGAATAAAACCTTAATTCCTGTCCTTAAAAATTGTTAAACCTGAACTACCAAAAATTCTTATCAAATTTCAGCAGATAGAACACCAGAAATTTACAGGCATCTCAGTCTTTCACCTAAAGCAATTAAAAGCTGACCTTTCAAAAGAAGACACAGGTTTCTAATTAAACTTTGTTTTAATAGGTCTCAAATTTCTGTCACAGATTTTTGGTCAAATTGTTTCCATTTAAAAACTACTGATTTTAAAAACAAGTAACTTAAAACTCCCACACAAAAACAGATGATCCACAAAGTATTCCTTTCCTTCTGAAGGTTTTATAATGCATTGTTATCATTAACGAATCTTTCACTATTAAACTTAAATGGCCAATTAAGACAAACAATTCTGACACCATTATTCCACCACTGATTAAGACTGGGGTGGCATGTGTATCCATTTAGCCTTCTGAGCTTTCTGGGCAGACTTGGTGGACTTGCCAACTCTAGCAGCCTTCTTGTCCACTGCCTTGATGACACCCATACCAACTGTTTGTCTCATATTATGAACAGCAAAAAGACCTAGAGGATGATAGTCAGAGAAGCTCTCAACACACATGGGCTTTCCAGGAGCCATGTCAATGATGGCAGCATCACCTGATTTCAGGAATTTGGGATCATCTTCCAGCTTCTTACCAGAATGGTGAACAATCTTCTCCTTCAGCTCAACAATCTGGCAAGATATGTGAGCTATGTCTATCCAGCACAGGTGCATAGCCAGCACTGATATTGCCTGGATGGTTCAGGATAATCACCTGAGCAGTTAAGGCAGCTGCTTCCATTGGTGGGTCATTTTTGCTGTCACCAGTCACGTTACCATGATGAACATCTTTTACAGAAACATTCTTGACATTGATGCTTACATTGTCCCCAGGAAGACCTTCACACAAAGTTTCATGATGCATTTCAACAGACTTTACTTCTGTTGTCACATTGACTGAAGCAAAGGAGACTACCATGCCCAGTGTGAGAACACCAATCTCCACTCAGCCTACAGGGAGAATACCAATACCACCAATTTTGTAGACATCCTGAAGCGACAGATGCAAATGTTTATCAGATGGATGAGCAGGGGCACGATGCAATCTAGAGCTCAAGCACTGTAGTTCCACTGGCATTGATGTCTTTATGGGTGATTTTTCATCCCTTGAACAAAGGCATATTAGTACTTGGCTCCAGCATGTTGTCACCATTCCAACCAGAAATTGGCACAAATGCTACCGTGTCAAGGTTGTAGCCAATTTTCTTAATGTAGGTGTTGACTTCCTTAATGATTTCCTCATATCTCTTCTGGCTATAGGGTGGCTCAGTGGAATCCATTTTGTTAACACGAACAATTAGTTGTTTCACACCCAGTGTGTAAGCCAGAAGAGCATGCTCATAGGTCTGCCCATTCTTAGAGATGACAGCTTCAAACTCACCACCAACAGCAGCAACAATCAGGACAGCACAATCACCCTAAGATGTGCCTGTAATCATGTGTATTTGTTCTGAGGCCATTCAGAAAAGGAGAACTAGAAAATTGTGGAAAACATTTAGGGAAGGATTTAGAAAGTTGTGGGTCGGAAGTAGGGAAGCACCTGGCAACTAGGACACAATAAAATCTGTCATCTGGGGAAGAGAGTTGCTTGATTTGTATGAATCCTGAGGGTAGAAATGGGACAAGTGGTTGGAATAAACAATAGAAAAAAGATCTATGTTTGTTCATGGATGTAGGAAAGTGCCACAGTGGCCCATTCCACCTCTTTTGACTTTTCTCCGACCATGCACTATGGTCTCACAGGAATACTTTGGGTTTCCAGAATGTCTTGGGCCATTTATATCTCCCAACCATCTATTTATATTTATATTTTATAAATCTAGTTAGAACATTATTTCCTGTTTGTAATCTTCTTGAACTTACTTTTGTAGAATTTCCCACTCTGCTATGTACTCCATTGCACTGAACAAACAAGTTGCATTGCTTGAAAGATGCTCCATTATATTACTTCTTATACTTGGTTGCAAAACAATGGCCATGCATTCTTCCTCTCTCTGTACCTATGCCTTCTAATGTGACTTTTAGGTACTTTTATCAAGAGCAGGAGAATTTTTTCACCCTTCAAATGGGTCCAATATTGATTCCTTTAGTCATTGGGACAGGAGCAAACCAGATAAAAGCAGAGAATTGTAAGCACTTATACACTGGGGTTGTCCTCTTCTTGCTTTTTAAGGACTGAAAATCCATGTAAATAAGTCCTGACTGGCTTGTTTAATGATAAAGACCATACATAGAAAGTGTACAGCTGTTGCAGCTGGGTTGATTTTACACCAGCTGGCCACCAGCTGACCTGGCAGCAGATTGAAGGTATGTGTACAAGTCCACTTGAGTGCAGTTGAGCCTGGACCAGGCCAGAAGAATCTCAAACTGCCAATCTGAAAAGTCATGAGTGCAGGAAATGATTGTTGTTTAAAAGCTCTAAATTTTGGGGTTCACTTGGTACACAACAAAAGATAAAATAAAATAACTTTTTTAAAAAGGAGGTACCAAGAATTGAACCCAGGACCTCATACATGGGAAGCAGGCACTCAACCACTGAGGTCTACCTGCTCCCCTAACCAAAACAGATTTTAAACATGCCCTGTTTCTCCTCAAATTTTGAGGAACCTTCTAGGCATTTCATTTTCAGGAGTGTCTGGCATAGCATCTTACATGTAGTCATTATAGTAAATCTTTATCCACTGAATGTATGGATTAATGATAAAAATTTGTATGTGCAAATCTGTGCATAAACTTATATGTGGAATAAAGAATTTTATGCATATGTCTTTAATTAAATGAAACCTCATGACAGAGGTACCTGCTACCAAATGATGGAAAAATTAAAATTATTTCTTCTTAGGGTACCCCCACTGCCTATACTTCTGCAATTATTTCCAGGATATAATGAAGTATCAAGGCATTGGAGAAAAGTCTCAACACACTCTTATCCAAGCCTATGTGATTTTCCTGAATCACTGGCTCTGCTACTTCCATGCCATGCTTAAGTGCAAGCAGCTTGTCTTGGCTGGAAGCACCATTTGGGGATTTGGTTCCCTAGGTCTATTTCCCTCTGAACTGTTGCCACCCACTCCAGGAAAGTATTAACAAACATGGTCTCATTCCTTCCCAATGTCTAGGACTCTCCTTTTCCACTCCAACCCACCTTCCCCTCCATTTCACTCAGTGAAACCACTTCAATGTGCTGACTTTGAAACAGACTTGTAGAGCCCTGCATTTTCGGCAGCTTCTGCCTTGTAGAACCTAACTACCTCCTTTGGATAGGAAAGAAGGCAAATAGAGGAAAATTTCACATTCAGTTGAAGTTTTAATAAATTATCTTGCTATGCATTTTCAAAAGGCCATGCAGAAAAGTTTCCATTGGTTTTCTTAAAAGTTCAAGGTGATAAAAGAGAAGTTTCAATTTTGTCATAATCTACAGAGAAGGATGCATAGAGCAGATGGGGAGAGGAAAAACTCCCATCCACTCCTCATGATGTCTCCACCCTCATACCTCATCTTGGAGGTCACTGAAAGGACTGCTTAGTTCCTCACATCTCCACAATGTGCATTGTTCATGTTCTCACAAGCAGAAATTGGCTTTGTGTCTTATTGTCAGCTGCAAAATTACATTCAAATCCAAAACCCGACAAGGTAACATATAAAAAAATATCAACAAGCTAAAAAGTGTTTTTCAAACATAATGATCTCATGGAGTCTTTTCAAAGATTTTACTTATACTGTTGTCACAGTAAAGAGAGGCCCTTTAGTGAAGGAGACACAACTTGGGATGCCACTAAAATAATATGCATCCCTCACTCATATTTTATGTTGTGATATTTTGTTTGTTTTCCATCTGCCTTCTCCCTATAATTGAATTTCCATGAGGACAAAACTTATCTGTTCTGTTTGTCAGTGTATGTCTGGTATGTACTCTGTGTCTGGCACCTAGAAAGTACCCAAAAATATTTCCTGAATGAATGAATGCATTAATTAATTAATATTTTCAGGATTCTTAACTTTGCATAGCTTCTTTATTTATTTCATCTGTGGAAATGATAATAAATTGACACTATTTCAAATACAATTTAGAATAAATTAAAATGAGAAAAGAACTTGTGTAATGAAGTGATAGAAAAATACTATTGATGCTGCATAAATTAAATGTTTTATTCTTCTCTTTGCTTTGGAGAACGACAATTCTGTTTCTGACACTCACACTGTGTGATATGCAAGTACTGAGAGCCTTTGGTCTGGCTGTGAGTTTAAGTCCACAAAGTAAATCAAGAAAAAAATAGCTCAAGCAATATAGAAAAATTTTTTAGTGCACACTGAATATCTGAAAGGTGTATAACATGTAGATTTTCTTGTTCTAATTATCAGAAAGAAAAGAGCCAGGGTGGCAATTTAGCATTATGAAAATTAGCAAATCTGTAAGTTGTTATATTCTACTGTCATTGACTAAATGCCCATAACCCATGCCATGGCATTGCACATCTCCAGATTTTCTGACAAGCTTCTAAATATCAGAGCACCCAAGGGCTCAGTGCTTAGTCCTCTGCTCTCTATTAACATCTCTCTCTAAGTTGTCTCATTAAGTGCACTGCTGTCTGTAGCAGATGAGTTCAAGTTTACATCTCCATCCATGCCAGTTTTTCTGAGGTTTAGACTCCTATATTCAATTGTCTGCTTAACTCTGTGTCTCAGCTTCTTCCTGTGTAAAATGTGAATTATAATAAATTCCTCACATATTTGTCAGGCAAACCAAATACCTTAAGAAAGGAAAAACACTTATAAGGGTGCATGGCACCCGTGTGTGTACTCAGTAACTCTTAGCTTTATTACTTGGCATCTCCATGTGTATAACTAATAGTAATACGGCATTATCATGGTCATACAATTCTTGGTCCCAACCCCCATTCTTCCCTTATTAATGAATTTTTCAAGGTTTCAGTGATGGGTTGACTTGTTTTCCACAATGCACACTGCTAGGAAAGGTTATCAGAGTCCTCTCTAATAGATCTAATAAATCATTTCTATGGGTGATCATTGAATCAGATTTCAGCTAACTAATCTAGCAAAGAATTAGTAATATTCAGGCTGCTTCTGCAAATATATGCAACCCAAAATATCTGCTAAGTGAGCCTACTGTGACATAGTCCATCCAGTTAAAAATAATGTTCTTTCCTCCTTTGACTAGCCCACCAGTATCCCAATCTTTCCTTATCAGTGTCCTCTGCTTTCATGTAAC
>JAQZBX010013300.1:0-34830 GCA_029593785.1 Cabassous unicinctus | reverse complement strand
TGAGCCACACCTGCTTCCCAACAGGGTATATCTTTTTAAAAATCTTTTTACTTTTGACTTATTTTTCTCTTTTTATTTAAAGGGCATCTCTTTTAGATAGTACGTAAGTGGGTCTTTCTTTTTAATCCAGTTTGACAATCTCTGCCAATACAGAATGCCACTTTCATTCTATGTTGAATTTAGGGCTGAAGTTTTGGTATTTGTTTTCTATTAATCTCTCCTGGGTTTTTGTTTGTATTGTTCCTCTGTTCCCCCTTTTCTGCCTTCTTTTAGTTAATAAAATATTTGTTAGGTTTAATTCCTCTATTGTCTTTTTAGTTAGAACTTTTTTCATTTTTTAGTGATTCTAGGGATTACAGTATGTAGCTTCAGATTGTCAGAATCTACTTAGAGTTATAGTTGTACTCAATTTTAAATATAGGAAACTTACCCCCTCTTTTGTGCTAACATATGTTAGAAATCCCACAATACAGTGTTATAAATTTTGCTTTAAAGAGTCATAGTATTTGAAAGAATTAAGAAAAGGATATATATATTTGTTATACATAATAATAATAATGTATTCATGTTTCTTTTATAATTAACCTTACAGTTACCATTTCCAGTGATCTCTATCCTTTCTGTAGAGATGAATTATTGCCTGATGTCATTTTTCTTTAGCCTGAAAAACTTCATTTAGTATTTATTATAGTGTACATCTATCTGCTGTTGATGAATTTTCTGCTTTTGTTTATCCAAAAATGTCTTGAGTTAGCCATCATTTTTGAACAGCATATTTGTTGGTTGACATTTTTTTGTCTTTCAGCACTTTAAAGGTGTTGTTCCATCATCTTTTGATCTACTTTTTTTTAAAATGAGAAATCAAACATATTCATAGCATTGGTCCCTGTGTCATTTTCCTTTGGCTGATCCCTTTACCTTTGGATTTATGGAAGTTGACTATTATGTGTCTAGGGGAGTTTTATTGGCATTTATCTTATTTAGGGTTCTTGAGCTTCTTGGCATTGTAAGTTAACATCTTTTACCAAATTTGAGGCGTTTTGGCCATTATTTCTTCAAATATTTTTCATCCTTATTTTCTTTCTCTTTTCCCTCTAGGACTTTATTTACAAGTGTGTTAAATCACATAATATTGTCTTACAGACTTCATAGATTCTATTCATTTTTCTTCAGTCTTTTTTCTTTCTGTTCTTCAGATTGGATCATTTCTATTAATCTATCTTCAAGCCCACTGTCTTTTTTTCTGCCATCTCCAGTCTGCTATTTAGCCTGGCCAATGAAATTTTGATTTCATTTTTTGTATTTTGAAACTCTAGAAGTTCTATTCATTTCTTTTTTATAGTTTCTGTTTTTCTCCTTAGATGTGCAACTTTTTATTTATTGCGAGTATTATTTTCCTTTAATTCTTTGACATTTAATTCCTTGATACTTACAATACCTGTTTTATACTCCGCCCTCCCCCCCACACTTCTTGTCTGTGCCCATTCACTGGGTGATCTTCTGTGTCTGTTTCTTGCCTTCTCTTCTCATTTTTCTCTTCCAGGCTTCACCGGGATTTGATCCTAGGGACCTCCGATGTGGGAGAGAGGCACCCTGTCACTTGCACCACCTCAGTTCCTGGTTTCTGGCACATCTCACCTTGACTCTCCCCTGCATTTCTCTTTTGTCGCATCATCATCTTGCTGCGTGGTTCGCTGTGTGGGCCTGGCTCGCCGTGTGTCCGCACGGGCCTGGCTCACCTGCACATCTTTACCAGGAGTCCCCAGGGATTGAACCCAGATCCTCCCATATGGTAGATGGAAGCCCAATCACTTAAGCCACATCCAGTTACCAATAACTGTTTTAAAGTCCTTGTTTTTCTGGGCCAACATCTGGGTCATCTCAGAGTCTGTTTCTATTGACTATTTTTTCTCTTGAGTGCAGATTACATTTTCCTGCTTCTTTACCATGTCTAGTGGTTTTATGATTGGACTCTGGACATTATTGTTTGTTCATTGTAGTGTCTCTGGGTTCTGTTTGTTCCTATAAAGAGTGATTTTTAGTCTGGAAATCCATTAACTCTAAATTCTAAATCTACTGTGGTCAGCAGCAACTGAAATCTCCATTTAGTTATTTTAGCTTCCAGCTACTGCTTGCATTTATTTATTTATTTATTTATTTTTGGCTCCTCTGGGATCTTCCCCCCACCCCCATGCATGTGTAGTTTATCAGTCAGCCAAATGACACCTGAAAGGACTTCCATCTTCCAGGATTTACCACTTTCTTTCTGGCTTCTTTGACCACCTCAGACTCTCTCCTCTGACACTTCTGACCAGTTAGGCTGTGGCTTTCTGCTGCCTAAGCCATGTAGATTGTGAGTGTTCCTGGACAAAAAAGCTGTAAATATCACCAAGTGCAGTTCCTTTTATTCAAGAGTAGACTCCCCTCTAGTTTCTACCTGCTGCATAATACCTCCTGATGTACAACCACTCATTTTGCCATACCACTTCTCCAAGGTATGGACATGCTGGTGGCTTCCAACTCTCCCCAGCTACTGCAATTAGCATCTCTCTATATGCTTTTTTAAGGACCTGTCTAAGAATGTATTTGGTATATATACCTAGTAGCAGAATTGCTGGGTCATGGGGTTTTTGTCATCTTATTTGACCAAATATTTCCAGATGGCTCACCAGAGTGACTATACCAGTCTATATTCTCATTAGCAGTGCATGAGGCTTCCTGTACCCCACATTCCCACTAACACTGGCATTATCTAGCCTTCTATTTTTTCCAGTCTAATAACTTACTTTATTTTTTTCCATATTGCTCCATATTTTAATATTCTTTTTAAAAAATATTTTAAAAGGTGCTTAGATTACATAATAACTTATTTTAAATAGCATATTTTTATTATATGATTACCAATTTATCTCTAGTGTTTAAAGACCTCCAGAGAAAGCTGTATAGACTCCCTCCATCTTCTGCCCTAGTGTTTAACCAATTCATGGTTAGGAAACTATTCTAACCTAAATCCTTCCGACTGCTGATGAGCCCAACTCATAAGATTTTTTTGTTTTTTGTTTTTTGTTTTTAATCAAGAGTAGCATAGGAAGGTGGCTTTGAATTCCACAATCTCATTTTGGACTGTTTCTCTTCTAGCCCTTTACCTCAATAGAAGCCACTCGATTTAACATCACTCAAGTCTCACGCTCCCCTGAATCTCAGCCAAATCTGACCACAACAATCAGCTCTGAATGCGGTAGCCACGAGGTGGGCAGGATGGTCACTTTTCAAGAAAAGCAGCTGATCTCCCAGTACCTCTTCAAGGAGAAAATTTCAAAATCTTCTCTGCCAAAATCCTCCCAGAGCTTCTGGGGAAGCATGAACCCAAACTGGACTTTGGTAAAGAATAACAAGCAGCAGCAGCGTCTGGTGTCGGGGATATTCACCAAGCTTCAACTGAGAAGGAAGCTCTCCTTATACCCAGTTCACTACAATTCAAAGCTTTTATTCAAGAGTAACCAGTCCCGTGAGTGCCAGCATGTACAGGGATGTGCCATGAGTTTAGGGGGTAGGGTAACCAACAGAACCAGTCCTAATCTTTGGGGAGGCACTCACCTGAGGGGAAGGTATAGCACCTGATCTTAGGGGTACCCCAGACACATGTTTGATTGGAAACATAGTCCATGCCCTTAGGTAGTCTCCAGTCTGACCGGGAAGACAAAAAAGATAAAAATTGGAATGCTCTATAAGCACCCTCTTCAACATTTCCTGGTTCTCATTTAGATGAGGTCCATTCAACTGAGTCTGTATCCAGTTATGGGCATGATTTGAGCTTAAGTATGAAGACTCAAGGGAAAGAAACTATTTGGAGGAAAGGGGCAATGACTGATTCTGACTCAGAGAATCAGCTTTAAACCTTGGGACCCTAGTGGGAGGTGGCTTTCACCAGGAATCTGTACTGAGTGCAGCAGCACAAACTGATGATGCCAATGACTTTGCTTTTCCAGAAAACCCCTCCCTGTCCCGGAAGTGCTACTTCCACACCCAAAGCACTGCTGAGAAGAGGCAGCTGGATGTGTCCTCACTCCTCCTCTTGCAGAGTCCTCACAACCAGGATTTTACCCTGAATAACCTGCTGGTGGTTGCCACTCCAGCCAGACTGGATCCGAGGCCTGGCAGAAGCCATACGGTTCCTATGAGGGACCTATATATACAAGATCAGGAAGCATACAGTCACTCCCTGATGTCTGGCCAAAAAGGATGTGAGACAAACTAGGTAGGCCCACCCATATTCCCTCAATGTGCCTGGTGCATCGGCAAGTGTTCTCTATATATTTATGGGATGTTGGGTAGGTAGGTTGGGTAGATGGATTAATAAAGACAAACAGGTAAGTGGGCAATTATGGCTTACCTTAGTCAAAATATGATCCCATTGGGATATATATTTCTGATATGACTGATTTGCCCACCTGTTGTACACTTTGCCTTGTCTTCCACTTATGGCTAAAATTGAGACAGTCTGAACTGTAGGTCCCAGAAGTAAAACTGTCAGCCATGCGGGATTGATTTTCACATACTTCATGCTTGTGCCAGCCTGGCCAAGGTCCAGGTCACTAATCCCAAAGGCTGGCCCTGCATTGCAGTGTACTGAGGGGACAGAACAACAGAACAAAGTACTTTTTTTTTTTTAATAAATATTTTAAAGGATTTTTAAAAATGTTTTTTATTCCCCACCCCCCAGATGGTTGGTTCCCTTGTCTGTTTGCTTGCAGTTTTTGCTTATTGTCTGCTCATTGTCTTGCTCATTGTTTTTGCTCGTTGTCTGCTCATTGTTTTTGTTCGATGTCTGCTCGTGCCCTTGTTTGTCTTCTTTAGGAGGCACCAGGAACCGAACATCCCATGTGGGAGGCAGGCACCCAACTGCTTGAGCCACATCCGCTCCCCACAGTACTTTTGAGTACTCTGAGAAGCTTTGATTCCACTGTGTAGAAGGACCAAGGAAAGAGCAAGAAGCCCCTTGTCAGAACTTTAGTGCTTCTAAAAGAAGGTCACATGTAAAAATTTAAGAGAACTCTACAATATAGCTTTGTAAATAGCAGGATGAGTGCTGCTGACCAGCCTATAGAAGAAGGCTATGCATTTTATTATTATTATTATTTTTTTATATATATATATATTTTTTTATTTTATTTTATTTTACCGGGAGGTCCTGGGGAACGAACCCAGGTCCCTCCATATGGCAGACGGACGCCCAACCATTTGAGCCACATCCGCCCCCCATATGCATTTTAATTATCTTCCTCATCCCTGCCATCTAATGCAGACTGTGATACACCAGCCAGACACTCTGACCTGGTCCCCTTGTGACCAGTAGCTCACTGTGCATGAGGGCCAGTGAATCAGGGTCCACAGGAATCACCATGGGTACTCCTTAAAAATCATATTCCATATGGTATGTAAATACATCTCAATAAAACTGCTTTAAAATTTTAAAATGCATATTTCAGCACCCTGCTCCTAGAAATTCTGATAAGGTCTAGGGTAGGGCCCAGGAATCAGCATTTTAAGAAGCTCCTCTAGATGATTCTGGTGGTCCCCTGACCATGCTTAGAGAGAAACTGCTCCTGATGTTTCCCAAGTTTTCCTGATGATTGGAATCATCTGGGGGTCTTTGTTAAACTTGTCGCTTCCGGCCACAGCCCTGGAAATTCTGACACCGGAGGTCTGGGATACGGCCTTGGGAATTTGTCCTTTCAACAAGAACCTCAGGTAGGGTAGTGAGTGAGGGCCGTCCTACACCTGGACCAGGTGTAGTGGGAAAGGAACCAATTATAGTCAGGCCTGATCCTTATGGAGCTCAAGCCCATGCCCACTGGCTTCAGAACAAAGTGCATAATTTTCTAGTATTGGAATTTTAAGTAAAGATTTTTTAATTGCTATTTATGCTCCTACTATTTTAAAAATATGTAGCAGCTTGCAATGAAAACTCTTATGCAGTAAGACTGTTAAAATGAAGTAGTAATGATAAGAAGTCATGCAGAGAAAGGGAGGAGATAATTATATCTGGAAGGTATGATAAAGTGCTTCCTGAATTAACCATTGAATTTGGTTTTGACCCTTTTAGCAGAAAAGGCCAAACATAGCATTCTGTTTTAGTCTTTTTTAATCTATACAATCAGACTAGAGACTCCCAAAGGCATGAACTATGTCTCCACCATCAGACTGGGGTACCCCTGAGAACAGAGGCTGTCTCCCCCCGCTCCCCCAGACTAGGGCCTCCCCAAAGATTAGGACTGGTTCTGTTGATTACCCTACCCCCTAAATTTGTGGCACATCCCTATATATGATGGCACTCACGGGACTGGTTGCGGTTAAATAAAAATGTTGGGTTGTAGTGAGCCGGAAACAAGGAGAGCCTCTTTCTCAGTTGAAGCTTGGTGAATAGCTTTGACACCAGATGCTGCAGCCGCTTGTCATTTTTTACCAAAGTCCATTTAGGTTCATGCTCCCCCAGAAGCTCGGGGAGATTTTAGGCAGAGAAAGTTTTGATCTTTTCCCTTGGGTGAGTAAAAATAAGTTTAATGGTTCTTTGGAAGAAACTTCTTTCCCTGGCTCTAATTTCTAAGAGGAATTTATCATGTGGAATCTTATATTACAAATGTTTACTACCATAGTAGACAATGGCTGAAGGCACTGTCGTGTTTTTTATTTCTTCATATCAATGATGATATTAGTTACACTTTTCTGGTAGCCTATTATGTGCCAGCATTCCACTGGATATATATTTTATCTAATTTAATTACAAGCACAACTATGCCCTTTAGAAAAGAAGAAACGGAGGCACAAAGAGCTTAAGGTTTAACATACAGAAGATTCAATGGCTTTGAAGTGGTAGAGCAAGAATTTGAGTCAGATCTTTCTGATTCCCAGGCCCCACGTTCTGGAAACCACACTTTCTTTCTTTCTTTGAAGTGACATTTTGAATGTAGGTCTTCAGTTAGAGCCGAGGTCATTGTAAATGGCTCTTCAGTGAATGAATTTCTGCAGCTAGCCAAGATGGGCCAAGACTAAGCAGGACCTCCTAAAAAACCATGTGGTGACACCAGGTTTCAGAGCTGGCCTTCTGCTTTTAGGTCAAATAATGTCTTCTAAGCGCTCTCCAAACTAATCAGACTGTAAAGGATTATGTGTAAAGGACTGCATGTGAGGCAAGAGACTAATTAGATACAGCAGATTACCCATCAATCAACGTATTGATTTCCAAAGGGAGCAGGATGTGGTGTGAGAATAGGGCTTTCTCACCTGTGCCTGGCCCAGAGTAGTGCAATAGTTGAATGAAAGAAGGAAAGGGCCATGCAGAGATCCAAATTATGGATCAGGGGTTTCCTTAGTCAGTATGATGATAATGCCTTACACATATCAAGTTTGTGTGCCATATCTCTGATCCCAGGGTTCAACAGTTGAAATTTAGGAGCTAGCAAGCAAACTCATTTTGTAGGAATTTAAGGATGATTAAATGCCTTGCTCCAGTGGGGTGCCTGACACCCAACTGAATAAATGTAGCTGCAGTGGCTCTGATGATGAGGGTAATTATGCTGCCATTGACAATGGTGATGATAATGTTGATGCTGCTGATTGTGATGAGCCCAGCATGGACTGGACCAGGAAGCACTTACCTCTTGTGTACCAAAAACTTTGTATACATTATCTCAGTCTTCAAATTGTTATTCTTTTTGGGGAAAACAAGGCTTAGAGAGGGCACACAGATACTCAGAGCTCCTAAACCTGTGCTCTTAACTACTACCTTATATTATCTACAGTCAGCTATCTTGACTGCTATTGTATGATCCATATCAAATATTTGGGGCTGTAATGCTGAAAGAAGATGAATGTTGTATAAATACAATGAATTTCTGGTGACTATGGTTATGAACCACCTAAGCACCTCCTGACTCACCAATAAGGAATGGTGATGATCAGTTCATTGACTTCAATATTCTAGAAATCAATTTAAAGGAAAATCTAAGAAATTCTTTTTTTTTTTTTTTTCAGGATCACCCTGGATCTCTGCCATTTTTTCCCCTCCTACCTCTTACTCCCAGGAAATTGTCTCTCCCCACAGTGTCTACAATGTCCATAGAGTCAACTGAAAGTTTTATCTCCTCATTCAGATATCCCTGTCTTGTAAATACCTCCCATTAGCATCACTGAGGCCAAAAGCTTTGTCTTTTGTGTCCTCTCCATTAGCTTACAGTGCTATATAATCGTGACTTCTGGGAGTCCAGTGATGCTGCCCAGGACACACCCCAGTTGCCCCACTAGTGGCACTCCTATGGGTCCCTCACATGCTGCCACCATCCTGAACACTTTCCCAAATAGAGCAACCTGTACGTGTGTGTTGGGGAGTGGGGTGTGGGAGGGTATGTGTCAGAGAAGGTTTCACATTTCTAGCAATCCAAAGCCCTTAGCCCACCAACAGGCCTATATTGGTTGGTCTCCAACTCCAAAGATAAAGGACAGGCACAGGGCTGAGTACGATAGGTAACTCTGAGTCCCAAGTAAGGGAATTGGAGCACTTGTAACTTCACCAGGTAAAGACCACTCCAGCCAACCCAAAGCCTACAACCTCAGTGCTCAAACATCTTCCTGCTACCTCCCTTACCATCCCAACATAATCTGGCCAGCAGAAAGAGATGAGGCAAGAGTACCTAGCCTGCAAATGTTTCTTCCATCAACCTGTGAAAATGATGCACCTTCCCCTGAGGTGTACTTTTTTTTTTTTTTTTTTGAGGTGTACATTAATAAAATTAATTGCCATGCTCAATACCAGGTGGAGGAGCCTGATCCAGAGAGTGGGAAGGGGAAGTGGGGGAAATAGTTCTCCTAAACACCCCTCCTTAAGAAAGCTCCAAGTCCATTGAAAATATATCAGGGAACTTTGAAGAATTTCCTCGGATGAATGGTCTAAGGTGGACTCTGCCCTCCTTGCTGAGGTGGCCCTCCCCAGAGGACTGTGGCTGCCCTGCCTCTGCCCAACATGGAGCCTGGCCAAACTCCAGGGATGACAGCTCACCGTGTCCCGATTTGCCAGATCACTTTCTGTGTTCTCTCCAAGAATATGATCAAGATTTTTGCCTCACTTGCTCTTCCTGAATTAGATCCCTGGTGAAAGCTTTGGAGGAGCATGGAAGCAGAGGAAGGTTAAGCACCTGCTTCACAATATTGACCCAGCTTTGCCTTATAGATTTCCCAGTGGAATGTATTTCTGAGGATTCCAAGATACTTGAAACCCACTATATCCCTCAGGCAAAAGACCTGAATCATGCAAAGTACTGAATGGGAAAACCAGCCTCAACCATTTGTGTCCAACTGCGAAACACACAATATCTTCATCTCCATCTGGGCCTGGCTTTCAAAGACTCTTGGTACAGGGTTCCCTTCAGTAAGTCAAGGCCTATCTGGGTGGCAGAAGGAGCCCCTGGTTACCACAGAGCAGACAACTAAAAGCTTAATTGTCACTTCAGCCCTATTTGCCAACACTTTCCCTGAAGCCATTGAGAAGGCTCAATGAAAGACTGACCCAAAGCAAGTTTTCCTGGAAGTGGTTATCAGATTGCCATAGAGCATCAAAAGATGAAAGACTTGCTGAACTGGGGCATTTAGAAAGCTCATGGACTTCCCAGAAGCTCTAAATTTCCTTTCTTTCCTCCAGAGACCAGCCCCAGCCAGTCAAGATTCCTGAGCTGATAAAAAGGTCTCAATAAGGTGAAGTGACAATTATTTAACTTTCTAAGGGACAATTTGGTGCCAGCACCTCTGATTCTAGAAGCAGTGCCAGCATCATTGGCATGCTACCTGTGTAGTTGGACAGGGCCCCGTGCTTAGAAGAGCCCTTGACTTGGTCGGATGTGTGGCTGTCACCATCTTGAAAATCTTAATAGTGGTTGAGCAAAGGGCCCCGCTCTTTAATTTTGCACTGAACCCTGGAAATTATATAGCCAGTCCTGCCTAGAGACTTTAAAGCTCTGGGTGATCCAATGGAGGGCAAAATGGCAGGCTGCCTTCCCAACCCCACCCTACTCCTACCTGTTCACCCATAAGGCTATGCAGAGCAACTGTCTGCTGAATTCTTGGGAGGGGACAAAAATGCTAGTGGCAGTTCTTGTCCCCAGGGAGTAAACAAGACATGTCCACAGATAACTAGCCTGAGTTAAGTGCCACTAAAAAGGAGTATCAGTAGCTGAAAAGGAAATGCCTTCACACTCAGCTGGGAGGACCAAGGCTATTTCACTGGAGGACGTTATACTTGAGGTGGCAGAAACAGATAAATAGATTTTCATAAGCAGATATGAAGTGTAGACTGAGGCATGTAAAGGCCTGGAAAAAAAAACAATGCAGAACATAATCAGGAAATAGGGTCTAGTCCAATTTGTCTGGATCAGAGAGGCAAACTGGGAGATGAAGATGGAAACACAATTTAGAGACCATGTTGGAGACCCAGGTACCCTTTGTTTATATCGTCGTTATTGCACTCATCATTATAGTGAACTTGTTTGTGACGCTGTCTGCACTAGACTGTACCATGTCTTGGCATCATTAAATTCCCTGCTTTTAGCCTAGTATCCAAGACAGTAGGACATTCAGTAAATGTTTGCTGAATGAATTAATGTTGTAGCAGGTGTAAAATTCTTTCCTGGGAAGTTTTTACCCATCTCAGGGCAGTGGGAAGCCACTGAAGGTGTTTGAATGGGAGAGAGATTTTATTTCATGTTAGAAAGATGACTCTGGTAGTAGATCGTGGAACAGATGGTTGGCAAGGGGAGGGACTGAAGAATGAAGGTGGGAAAAGCGGTTGAGGAAGACTTCTACAGACCTCTAGCTCTCAAGCCCCTGCAGCCTCTATCAAGATGGCTGGCTGGGGGAATAAAAAGGAGGTAGCTGAGAGAAACATTATACAGCGGGAACACAGCAGCTGAATGCATGTAGGGAAGAAGGAAAAGGAAGTAAAGATGGCTCCAAAAGAACTGAGGCCTCTGAAAGAAAATAGAAATATCAGGAGAAGGAATTTTAGGGAGTGGAGATCAGGGTATCTATTTCATAAAACAGTTGAATGAGCAAGTCCCTAGATGGATTTAAAAGAGCAATACTGAAGAAAACATTTCTAAACGGGTAGATACTTTTTCTGAAGACCAAGTTGTTAAAATTAGCACGTTTGGGCTGAGCAGGTTCTCCCTACCCAGAACTGCCCGAACTACCCGAGCAGCGTAAAACACATGTGATCCCCCCACCCCCCGACCAAATTAATCAATCTTGGAGGAAAGTGTCTGGATTTTTAAAACTTCCCTGGGGAGTTCTGAAGCACAACCAGGTTTGGGAGCCACTCATCTGGGTCACTCCACCTTGATGGCCCCTAACCCACCTCAAATAGGCCGGATAATTCTTGCTAGCCTTAAAAGGCCATTTCAGACTCCAGTTTTCCTTCCACCCTGGCAGGGAGTGTAAGTCAGGCAGCTCAGCAGCTGTTCCAAGCGTCCTTCCCCCACCAGTACCCATGATTACAATGAACTGAATGTAATCATTCACAACCCTTGTCTTTACAGCTGCCATGTCACTTAGCTTAATTACAGCATACAGTGACATTTCAACTGGAGGAATCTAAAAAAAGCAATAAAAAGGTTTTTGCAAATTGTAAGGAAGGCAATGAAGACCTTGAAACTGCAATTTACTCGGCATTGCTTTCAATTATTTTGGTTCTCCAGCCATGACTCTAAGTTATTAACTAGCAGCTTGGGAAAGCCAAGCAGGCGATGTGTCACATGGAGGGTCTCTCATGTCTCCTGAATGCCCGCTGGATGCTGGGAAGGTGGCTGGGGACTCCGGGAGGTATCTTGGGCAAGGAGGGGATGTGGTGGTTCTAAGCACGTGTTATTCCCATCAGGCACCTGCTAGTCATGTTTCTGCCATGACTCTCCCAACCCATGGGCTCTGACTGGTCTGGGGTGACCTTCAATAAGGATGTCCCCTTCTTCACTTTCACTCCTCAACATCTACTGTCCCCAGAAAGCATGAGGAAAGGAATCGTGGGGAAGCAAAAATCCTTTAAAAATCTCAGGATTGATGCCTGGTATCTCTGGGTCTCTGGTTTCTTTTCCTGGGTTACTTCCTGGTTCCCTTTTGTCCTGGAGTATACACTTCTTGGGCAGCCATTTTAAAAGATAAGACTGTGGCATCTCTCCACCATCCTGCTTTGCCAAACCTAGGGGTTTAGTGATAACAGAAATAATAACATCCAGCTGAGAAAGGGGCAGAAGCAGCAGGAAGTAGGCAGAGTGGGCAGCTCCCTCTTGCTGGGAGCCCCAGTGGGAGATTGGTAGGCATGATAATCGGGAGCAGAAGGCCAGGTGCCTGAGCAGCCGTACCAGGCGGGAGAGCAAACACTGAAATCCTGTTGGCAATGTCAGCAAGGCCCTCACAACATGGCCAAAGCAAACAAGGGCTGAGACAGGCCCATGGCAATGGACTCTCACTGCTTCTTGGATCTGACAGAGACTGAGACAGAGTCCACGTGTGTCAGGGAAGCAAGCAGCCATGGGGATGCTCATTCCCATTCCAGGACTGGGGTCCAAGCAGAATGGAACCCTGCCCTCCCTGTCATGGTCTTCACACAAGGCCCATTCCATTTGACCCAAGCCAAGGAAAGGCTGATAATGATGAGGCACATACAAAGCATTTCACAGGTATCTTTTTTTAACTCACAGCAGTCCTGTGAGATCAGTATTATATCCATCTTATAGTGAAGGTACTGAGGCTCAGGGACATCAAGGACACAGAGCCAGGGCTGAGGCTCAGAGCTGACTCAGTGCCTGCTGCATTTCTCATTCCCTCCACCCTTCCACTTCTCCACCGCAGCCTGTCCATGACAATTCTCACACAGGCAGAGCTCGCACCGGCTAAGCAGGGCTTGAGTTCTTTCCACTTCAAAGCTAAGAAGCTGAGAAGCAGAGGCTCAGAAGAAGGAGGTTTTATTTTTGGTTTTAAATCAGGAAACAGCTAGTTGACATCCCTTATTCTGTCTGCCATACCCACTAACAAATGGGGGCCTGGTGAGATGGATATGTTTACAAATTTTCTAAATTATCTGGATACGGTCAACTTTTTTTTTTTCTTTAAACATGAAAGATTTGAATTGAGTCCTCCAGTTTTCATGTCTTAATTTGGCTGTGTTTGGACATAGCCTGAATAGGCCTCTTTATGACCTTCAGCTCCGTGGTGCCTCTGGGGCCCACTGTACCTATGAAATTTTATGCTCCTTGCCGTCTGGTTGGGACATTTATGATATTTCACAGGAGAGATGCACAGTAGCTATATTCATATCTGATGGGAGGACTGGACTTCTATTGAGAGAAAACCAGCTGCTGGGTTCATGTCCCCATCTGGGGCCCCATTCTTCAGCACAAGATTTCCTGATTTCTCCAACTCACCTGTTTAAGGGGATGAAGGGACAGAAGGAAAGAGGAATAATTCATTGAACGGATACAACTAACCAGCTCTTTTTTCCTTAGCCTTTTCATTTGCTCTGCTTCTGGGATCCCTGCAGGCATAAGCTGCCATTCATCAGAAGGGCCAGGAGACTGGAGGGGGAGGCGTGATTGGAGCCTGTCCTCTGTTCCCCCATCTCTGGAGGGAGGACTTAGAGAGCAGGTGGAGCTGGGGAATGGGTCCCAGGAGAGACGGCAAAACCGGCGCGGGGCTATGGAGGCTGCTGGAGAGGGTGTAGGGGTACGGCGCATCCCAGCCAAATTGCCCGGAATTAGAGACTAGACCTGCGGAGAAGAAACCCCACTCCCCACCAACCAGTGCCGCGTTACTGATCCAAGCGACTCGAAGGAGAGCGGCTGATTCCGAGCCCAGAGTCCCGCCCTCTTTCGTGAAAAAAAAAAATCCCTGGTGGGCGGCTACCCCCCCACACCCACGGGAGCTTCTACGACATTGCGCCTCGCTGGCGGGTCCCGCGCGCCTGCGGCCACCTACACGCGCTTTCCTGCCCGAGCGCATCCCAGCTCCAAGGCCAGAATCAGGGACTCGACACCGCCGCTGCGGGCAGCCGGGAGCTACAAGGCTCCCCGTGGAGAAGCACTTCGCCCCAGCAGGGTTGGAGGGGGGTCCGTCCCATGCCGGAAGAACTAGAAAAGAAGTTGAGGAAGTTACACGTGCGCTCCCAGTAGAAAATGTCAGGGCAGGGTCCGGCAGCCCGTTACCAAGCGCTTCCCTTGGGCCCCTCTGTGCGCTTCACCCAACTGGCTCCCGCTCCGACGCCCCAAAGCCGGGAGAGGTAAAGTCGGTTCTCCAGGGAGCGTGAAATCAGGCTTCCTCTGGTTTCACTTTTCGAATACACATCACTCCTGCTTATTTAGCACGTAATTATGTTATATTTGCGCCAGGCCCTGGCGCAAAGCGCTTTACAAGCATTATT
Source organism: Cabassous unicinctus (assembly GCA_029593785.1). Taxonomy (NCBI): domain Eukaryota; kingdom Metazoa; phylum Chordata; class Mammalia; order Cingulata; family Chlamyphoridae; genus Cabassous; species Cabassous unicinctus. The sequence continues at coordinate 20,375 of JAQZBX010013300.1, read as the reverse complement.
AGTCTCAAAACCACCTTATAAGGGGGGTCTTTCCCCATTTACGTATGAGAAAACGGAACCCGAGAGGAGATGGAGGCAGCACTGAACACCGTGCCTGACTCCAAGGCCACGCGGCACTTCCGCGCAGTCCTTCCTCCAGCACGTTGTTTGAACTTAAACTGCGCACCTGGAATTCGTTTCTCTCGTAGAAATGGGTGTAAGGCCGCGCACGTGAGCAGAGCTGCTCGTTCCTGCTTGTTCTGCCATTGCTCCCATGAAGACTCCCGAGGAAGGCAGGGTGGATAGGGGGGTTACCCCAATTTTACAGCGCAGGAAATTGAGGCTCGGGGACGTCCATGTCATAGCTAGTCCAGAGACCAGCTCGAAGGAAGTCTTATGAAGTCCCAAACCCAGGGAGAGAGTTCCCCCAGGCGGCTCTCCTTCTGAATTACTTTCATTTGCGAACGTAAAAGGCGCGCTGAAAACACAGGCTGTTAGGACTGTCGCTGCCCGCAGTAACTGCGATTTACTCGCGTCTTGGTCTTTTCAAACCCATTGGATCTCCGGGTGTGGAAGGTTACTGCCTCCACGCCAGAAAAAAGAAAACCGAACTTCTTTCCTTCCTTTCTTCCTTCCTTCCTCCCTCCCGCTCTTCTCTCTCTCTCTCTCTCTCTCTCTCTCTCTCTCTCTCTCTCTTCTTTCCTTCCTCACTCTCCCTTTCTCTTTCACCCTTGCTCCTTCTTTCTTTCTTTCTTCCTTTCTCTCTCACTCTCACTCTCTCCTTTTTCTTTCTTTCCTCCTGCTCAAGGGGCTGTGTAGAGAAGAATGGAGCTGTGATTATTCTTTAGTCACTAGTCACTTGGCTAGAACAGGGCAGAGGGCAAATGTCCCAGGGTTTCTCTGGGACACGTGCAGTTGGGGCCTTGAGGTCTGAGAGGAAGCTGAAGCTGGTGGGACATCTCTGCCTGCCTCTAAGTGCTGGGCTATGCCATGTGCCAGGCACATCCTGCATTGATTTGATTCCACCAGTTCTGTAACTGTCCTTACGATCCCTGTTTTACAGATGAGAAAACTACCATGAGGATCAGGGAGTTGAAGACACTTGCGCATGGCCTGAAGCTGGTGGGGAGTAGCAGGGGGTCTATGATTTGTCTGTCTGACCCCACAGCTTCTCTCTTCTCAGACCATGGCCCCACAATAGCTCTGAAATGGGGGTAAAGAGAGTCTCCTTTACACCGTACTCAACATTTGAAATGATAGCACAGTCATGCCGCCTTCTTGCTGTTTGGCCAAAGGGATATCTGCTCTTTGAACGCTGGAAAGTTGCCTCCATGCACCCTCCCTTGACCCTTCACGGATACCCAGTCTCCCATCAGAAAAATGTCCTTCCAGCGATTCTGAGCGGAGGGGAGCGGACCTTTCTCCTCACTCCCTCCCCAAGGCTCAGAGCATTTCGGGAACCGCGTTCCTGAGGCCGGAGTGAACCGTTTCTTTCCCTAACCGGAGAGAAACAACGCCCCGTGGGATGCTCTTCTGTCGGTCCCAAGAAGACAGCGCGGCTGTCCCCAGGCAGGTCACCTCCGACTTCCTGACAGGAGAGAGGGAGAATTTCAGAATCTCCTCTTGGCCCCCTTGCTCCCTCCCTTTCCCGGCCACCCCCTCGCCTTTCTCGTCCCACCAGTTTCCAAAGTGCAGAGGATGTTTACCCTCCCGAGAGAGGCTGGGATGGCGCCGAGGTCAGAAGCCTGATTCGCTGTAGGTAGGCACCCGCGCCGGGCCCCCACCCAGCGCCCCCGAGCCGCGAGCATGAGGAGATCAAGGCTTGGAAATCCCACCCGGCTCGGCCAAGAAACGCCTCCACGACCCCCTGGCCTCCCAGCCATCCCAGCCGGGGCCAGGCCAGTCCAAAGGCGCTGGCCAGGCCTGGTGCGTGCTCAGGAAACCGTGGGGGCACTCGGAGGCGGCGCTGGGCGCTGCCAGGGATTGAGGTTCGGCGCTGTGGAGAGCGTGTTTCGGGGAATCTGCTCTCCCCTCCGCCCCACTCACTCGAAGACTCGCGTGAACTTGCCTGCGGCATTGCCCGCCGCCTGGCCCGAGGTCTACGCTCCCTGCCCCCACCAGGCCCCCCACTGAGCAGGCCCTCTTCACCTTCCGGGACTGGGAGGCAGGAAGCAGAGACAACGCCAGAACTTGCACCATCGTCCCGCCAACCAAGGGTTGAGGGTGTCAGGAATTTGGGGATGTGAACTCAAGGATTAGGGGGGTGAGAAGAAGGGGCGGCAGCCTCCCCCTTCTCCCATCCATGTCCTCCAAGGACCGCCCCCTTTAGGGCTCGGAGGGGGTTAATATTTCACCAGCCGTTCTCTATTCTCTTCCTTCCCTTGGGGACGCCAAAGGGGCACGTCCCCGGAGCCCAGCCGCCAAGTCATCCCAGGTTGGGTCAGTGGGCGGGCCAAGCCCCCAGCCAGCCCCTCCTGTGCTGTCCCACCCGGGGCCGCGTCTGCCCCAGCAGGTCCTCTAGGCCCCCGCCTGACCCCGGCGCACTGATAAGCCCCCAGACGGCCAAACATCGTTAAGTTCTTTGCCTTTCTCGACTTCTCTGCCTGTCCTTTCCCCGACCTCGGTCAGGGAGGGTCGCCCCGGGGTGTGTTCGGACTTCCCTCGGGAGCTGGACCTCGGTAGACCACACACTTGGCTTTTTACTAACCCCCTCCCCAGTCTTTGAGCTTCCGAATGGGGAACGAACTTTCTGTGACACCTGATTGGTCTAAAAAAAAAACTGTCCACTCACCTTCTACTTCAGAGAAGCTCCAGGAAATAATAAAAACTAAGAGAGAAAGGCGGAAGTTGATGTCAGAGAATGTAAACAAGGATTTCAGAAATTGAAGCTTAAGCTCCCTCTCAGCTCAACCCTGAATATGGGGAAGGAGGGAATAGGATTGTCCACTTGGACTGAATAAGCAAATAATATTTTCAACTTCCTATTTCCCTTTACTCCTTCAGACCTCGCTCACAGGCAAATGGGGTCAGACTGACAGGAGACAGTGTCTACACCGAAACAACCGGTTGCTGGGAAACATCAGGATCATGTTTTGCTCCTGGTACCATGGAGTGTAGACAAAGCCTGTGGGGGTCATGGCCCCAGGTTCGCAGGCCATCTGTCCAGGGTGGGGGAAGCTGCCATTAGAAATCTGGACTCCTCTTTGGCAGCTGCCACCAGCAACACTGGTCCTGCCCTTAAATCCTTCCCTGGCCCACCCTGTCTCCAAAAGGGAAGCTTCTAGGGAGACCCCTGGAAGACAGGCTCATCCCAGAGAGGGAGAGCGGGGGAGTGGGTGCGGAAGGAAACTCCCGGGCAGTGGCATGCTGAGGCAAGGCAGGAGGGTCCCCGGTGCGGAGGACCTTTTCTTCCTGGAGGGGCCACCTCCCTTTCCATTCAGGAGCAGAGATCTTAAGCCCAAGTGTGCAGTTTACTCCACTTCAAGCAATTATTTGGATAAATCGGAGGAACGTTTTCTTACCAGAAATAACCCAATAATGGGGCCCAAATGTTTCATGCTGTCTGGTCACTAATCAGAGAAGAAAAGCCCTCAGACCTCTCCTGGGAGAGATCCTTCGGCAAAAAGAAATAGATAATAAGTCATTATCTGAATAATTTTTTTAAAAAAACTTTAAAATCTGATTTAACAAATCCACATCTCACTTCCATCAATTCTGAGGGAGTAAAAATTCATGACAAAATCTTGAAAAAGGTATATTTGGCTTTCAAACCTCCAATATTGCCGAGGAGCATTTCACTCATTTTGAAGCTCCCACCCTCTCACCCCTCCACCCCCACCTTGGAAGTTGCTAGAAAATCCCTGGCTCCCTGGCTGGGAGTCTCTACAGAGAATGTTAGCGATTTCCATTCCCCTCTTGACGGAAACCCAGCTTCTAATGATGGAAGTCTCAAGGCCAGATTTCTCTCTTGACCTTTGTCAAGATCAGCCTTACGTTTTTGTACACTTTCTTGTCTGTGTCCCAGGTAGGCTAAATGGACGCAAACCATTCTGTCTTCCAAAGAATTCCTAAGAATGGAGCGGATGCGAGGCTAAAAAACAAACCCCCAGCAAAGCGCTGACCACAGCGCCAGGGAAAAATCCGGTGCGGTCACAAAGGGCTGCGACCAAGCCTGGGAACGCGGAGTCCCAGCGTTTTGGCGGCTGGATGGGGAACAGTGGGTGCCTCTTGGGACAAGGCGAGGCGGCCTCTGCAGGCCCCTCCGACCCCTCCGACTCTCGAATGAAAGTTCTAGATTTTCTACCTCGGCCACCAACTCCAGCCCAGCCCAGACTCCCTCCCTCGGTCGGGTCCTTGTCTCACCCCTGTGATCCTCCTGGAGAACACATATAAGCACTAGGTTCCGGGGCACCGAGCAGGTACGGGCTGCTTTCTCTCAGTTCCCTGGGCACCAGAGCGGAGGCTACGGACGTCACTCCTCTGCTGGAGTGTACGGGGGCATCACCAAAAGCCCATCTGCCAGGTGCTTGGAGGCGCCTTATCTTAGGCTTCACCCTAATTTTCTTCTAGTTGTTTTTAAGGCTCTTGGGGTAAGCATCCGGTGGCCTGGGGGCATCAGGTGCTGGGAAGGGGAGTTGCCCTGAGCTTGGCTGAGGCTTAGAGGAAAAGAGGCTGCCACAGGCGCTGGGGCTGAGGGCTCTGGAGCAGAAGGCTCCGGTCCTGCAGCGTTCTGCGGTCCGAAGTGGGACTTTTCCTTGACCTATTAAGGGAGGGGAAAAAAACAAAGAAAAGAAAACCTCTCCTCACTTTCCAACAAAGGCGGAATTCTACAGAAGAAAATCTGAGTGGGCAACAGTCAGCCCAAATTCCACATTCCCTCCAATATATCCTCCATCTCCAGGAAACACTTGCTGGGAAACCCCAATACAAGACATGGACAGGTTTTAGATCCTTCATAGGTATAACCTTTATTAATAAAACAAAAGCCACAATCTCACATTTTAGTAAAATATCACAGAAACTAATTAGCAAGAAAATAGATCACCAAAACTCAATAGAAAAATGGGAAGACATGAATAGACAGTGCTCCGAAAAAGAACATAAATTGCTTTTAAACCTAGGAAAATACGTTCAACCTCTGTGAAAAATTTTAAATGCACAAATCCTTTGATACAGGCCATTTCTAAGAATATATCATACAGTTATACTCACGTACTTGCACATAGTGCAAATTGTTTGCAATAGGAAAAAAAAGGAAAAGAAAGATGGAAACTATATATACACCAATAGTCACCTGGTTAAATAAAGTATAGTACAGTCATACAATAAAATACTCTGCAGTCATTAAAAAGGAGACAATAATACAGTTCTAGGATTATCATTAAAATGTTATTTTTATAAAATACAAAATATAAAGCTGGGTATATGGCATGCTGCTATTAGTGTTAAAACGCTATATTTATATACACCTCTGTAAGGTTACAGAGGACTCTGGGATAGTGATTGCTTCTAGAAAGGGGAACTGGGGAAAGAGGTGAAAGGAAGAATTGCTTTTCTACGTAGTGTATGTCTTTTGTAACTTTTGATTCTTTCCTTTACCTGTTTTTCAAAATATAGTTTGAAAATCTGGAAATTATTTTAATAGTGTTTATTTTTGGCCATATAGGTAATGTTGGTTTGTATGGGCAATTTAGAAAATATAGAAAAAGTGAAAATTAACTAATTCTCTGTTTATTAAAGTCTGGTCTACACAATCTTTATAACAACCAAAATGTAAACTTTCTCAGATAATTAGAAATAATAAAAATCAGAACTTTGACTACCTAGTAATTTGTTTTAAAAAATAAAAAGTGTTTTTTTTTCCCAGGCGTAGCTTCACGAGAACGATGGTAAAGCAGTTTTCTTAAACTGGTAATCCGGGGTGGTGAGGGGAAGATTTACTCGGGGAAAAAATAGGAACTAACTCTTTTTAACTCCCGGACTAGGTCTCTAAAGCTGGGACCTCCGCCTGAAGACAAAGAGGGGAATCAGTTGCGCCATTCGGACCCCAAATGAAGCCGAAATCAATCCTTTTCAAGTTGGAACATACTTGTTGCTGGAGCTGCCCGAGTTCTCCGAGTCGCCGTGGCTGTGTAGATTCTCGGGACTTTCGCCCTGGCCCCCGGCGGAGCCCGCGGAGACGGGCTGTTCGGCGGCGTGGTGGCCGCCGCGGTCACCCCAGGGCAGCGGGGCTGCGCCGAGGGGCTGCGCCTCGGGAGGATGGAGCGAGCTCCGAATGGGGGTTTCCAGAGAGGAATGCCCTTCGCGGAAATAAACAGGACCTGAGGGACATGCCTCAAGCGGGAAGTGAGGGCCCGGACCCTCGAGCGGGAGGAAGGAAACCCGGCAACCATCCCACCCCCAGCCCAGCCCGCCCGCAGGGGCCCGTCTCGGACAACCTCACCGGGACGCACTGGCTCCGCGCGCGCGCTACTCGAGAACCAGAAGTCCGAGGACTTGGCGAAGAAGCCAGCGGGCCGGGGCTTCCCACGCTTTCTGCACCAGGCTGCGGGCCCGGGTCAAAACAGGAGGCGAGGGTGGGGAGGCCGCCCAGGCACACCTGTGGGTCCGCTGCTCCGACCGGCTTCGGCTGGGGCGACCCCAGGCGCTTGCTCTCCAGTACCTGGAGCGAGGGGCTCCAACCTTCCTCCCATCGCGTGCAGGAAAAACGTGGATCTGGGGGCCACCTCCTCCTCACAGCTTTACACAAATCCTCCCCTTTCCTGCCTAGATTGTCACCTCATCTCTCTTCTGAGTCCTTGTCGCTGAAAATATAGGGAAACTAAGGTACGGAGAAACAAAAAGATTTGTCAGGAGGAGCGGGGCTCTTGGGGGTAGTTTCTTTGTCAGCGGGATCCTCAGCAACCCTGGAGGATGGATGGGTGAGGGTGGCCCAAGTTAGCTGCGGGGAAGGCCTGGGCTAGGAGAAGGGATGCTGTGTGGATAGGGAGATCCCACCCTCCAGGAGCCCCCAAAGGGAGTCCTCTGGAAGGGGACTCTGACTAGCCATCCCCCAGAGTCCTATGAATCAGGAGTTTGCTCCTGTCTCCTCAACTAGCAGCCAAAGCTCTCGGAAGCTGGAATATTCCAAACATGGTGGGAATTATAAACCGACTGGCTTTACCCCCAAACCAGCAGCTGCCTCTTCTTCTTCTTTCCTTTCAGTGATGACAGTGTTCCCCCTGCCCCATTCCCTTCCTGGGGATGCTGTTACCCTTGTCAGTCCCCTCCAAAGAAACTGCTTGAAAGAAAGAAAGATCAGGCAGCCTAGCAGGGTCTCAGATCCCCACCTCACCCAACTCCTGCCCGGCTCCCATAGAAAGAATGGTTTGACAGGTGTGGCTAAAAGCCGCGGGTGTGGGTGGGGGAGTGTTGGAATCTGAGTATTTGCCCAAATGCCCCAGCTTCCATTGTATAAATGTGGCTGTGGCACTGTCACATCAAGCAAGAGGAGATGACCAAAAATAAGGTTAATAATAAAAATAAAAACAAAACTCCTTGGCTTCTCAGGACTTTTAAACTTGGGGTGGGTGTGACCTGGGTCCTACTTCTGGGCCTATAAGCTGAGTTTCACTGAAGCAGATAAGATTGGAGATGAGAAAACTTCAGAATCACTCTAAATCAACAAGCCAAAGTACTTTTCCCCCAGTATTAAATCAGTAGGGGTGAGAGATTTCCCACCCACCCCCCCACAAACTATCAGGCTCTTGGCCTCTGTTGGGTTTGGTTTGGGGGGGTCTGCTCCAAGATAAGGACCCAGGGGGCCTGACCAGATCCCTACTGGAGTTTACCATCCAGTGAAAGTGCACACCCCAGCCAGCCAACTATTGTTTGGTCAGAGAAAAGCCCAACAATGGCTCTGCTGATTGCTCCCGGACTTGGCCGGTCCTGCTGGTTGTTTTGGCTCCTAGAAGGCCAGTCTAGGAGTGGGTGCTGAGCTGGGTGATCTGTATCTGTGTTAACACAAGTTCTGGACTGGATGATCCCCAGGCCTGCTGCCCTCCCACCCAGGACACACACCAGGCAAAGCTGTCCCCTGCAAGAGAACTTCCACTCGGCTCTGGTACCAAATTCTCTAACCTCTTGAACTCCAATTTCCCTCCCTCTTCTTCTCTCTATATGGGCTCATATCTTCTGTCAGTGTGTCTGCCACAGACTGCATCAGTTTCTCTGTGGGGGAGGGGGGAGCAGAGGGTTTCTCAGGATTCAGTACCTCAGGTCTGGTGAAGGAATTAATGGTCACTGGTTGTTCAAATGGTAGGTCCAAGCATCTGTGTGTGAGGGCACAGCTACTGCTCGCTGCTGTTTGCAGTTGCTGTGGGCACTGTTTGGGACGCCTACAGAGGGGGCAGGTTTGTCTTCATGGGGAGGGTGGCCCACACCGCCTGCAGTTATTGAATTCCCACATACTTTAAAACTACAATAAATTCCTTTCCTCTTAAAACTGAAAATTCAAATAGGCCAGAGAGAAGAGGATTTTCTTTTGTTTCAGTTTGTAGTCTCCTCAGTCTGGCCATGAGTGGGAACAAAATATTCCAGGCTGAGACTCCAGCTGAGACACAGATTTTAGCCACCATTTGGAAGACCCCAGGAGCTTCACAGACCAGCCAGGACTTCCAGGTCTAGGAAGGAAATTAAAGGAGGCAAACGGGGAAAAGAAAAGCAAAAAGAAAGAAAAAAATTGGAGGAGGCTGTCCTCAGCTCAAAACTGGCTCAGCACATGCACTTGGCAGAGCCTGTGAAGCCCAGCTCAGGCGCCAAACAAGCCGTCCTGCTGTTCTTTCCTTCAGTCTCTCTTTCTTTCCTTCCTTCCTTCCTTCCTTCCTTCCTTCCTTCCTTCCTTCCTTCCTTCCTTCCTTCCTTCCTTCCTTCCTTCCTTCCTTTCTTCCTTCCCCAAAAGAAGCTGGCCCTCTTCTTGGGCAGGAACCTAGGTGCAGCGCTAGTCTCTCACCTCTTCCCTGGTTGAACTCTGGGTGGGGGTTTCAAAGTCAGCGTCGGATCTTCCCTGCTCACACTTCTTCCCAGTCTGGATGACCTACTCCCTTCCCCTTCCCACTCTGCACAGCCTCTGGGGAAGGAGCCTGGCCAGCAGGTGGCGCTGCTCAAAGTGTCCAGAGCACCCCCACCCCCCACATTCCCAGATTCTCTATAAAAGAAGAGCATCTGCTCCTCATATCCCACCATCCCCAAAAGGTTTAAAACACATAGACTCCTTGATGCTGCGGACCTTGAGGCTCTGCAATGCCAAGAACTATATGGGAATCCCACACCCATCCTGGTCAGAAGACTGTTTTGCAGATGTGGGCCCTGGAGTTAAAGGCTTTTAAAAATGAAACAAAAAGAAGTATGAATTCCAGACAAGCCCAATTTAACAATGCACAGTAGAGACCTAGGGATATGAGGTAAACATGGATCTTGGATGCTAAAAAACAAATTTCAGAGACCAGCAACAAGAGGAGCTGTGGCTGCCAGGCCAGCAGACACAAAATTTATCATAAGTTGTTATTCTGCAATGAGATGGCTTCATATGTCCTTTGCATGTACTGCAAAACAAATGACTAAACTATATGTATGTGGTACGTGACTGTGTCAAACCAGATTTTCGAAGAAAGAAACTCCATCATATCAGCAATTGAGAAAACAACACCCAGTCTTTTAGTACCCCTAGCCAGTTGAGTAGGCTGTTTAAGCTGAAGTCACACTTATATTTCATGCCAAGAACCTTGAAGAATAAATATATTTGGCCTAAGTCTCTGGAGATGAAGACGAACAGCCCATTACTCAGGATGGATTATGTGAGATTCAGTTTACGAGGGCAAATTGTGTTTCACACATGAGTCACCTTGAATAACCCAATAATTAATTAAAACCATGTACTGCAGGGGAGAATTCATTACATTTGCCAGCTTTTTTATGAGCTAGGTGTAGTTTGGAAATGAAAAATGTGAGGACTCAATGTTTGCACTGCTTTCCACATTGGCTCACAGAGTCCCGGAGAACAAGGCAGGGGCAATGGAGACTTCGACTTGGAAGGGCAGAGCCAATTTATGACAGTGGGAGGTGGGAGGAGGGGTCTTCAGCTTCTGGATCTGGCCAGTGTTTCCTGAGTTCCTCTTGGAGACAAGCTCGGGCTTTGGAGTGTTTGCTGCACCAAAGCTGGAAACCCTGGAAAGAAGGGAGGGGAATGGGCAGTATGTGTGTGTGTGTTTTAGGGAGGGGGCCTTAGGGCTAAAATAAAATCCAGGCTCCTGGAACGGTTCCCGAGGAAGAAGAGTTGGGCATACAGGTACTCTTCTCCTTGCCAGGAGATCACGGCTTCTCTGGCGGGGCGTCATCAAACTCCAGCATCTTTCTAGCTTGGGGTGGGGGGAAACTCCTCCATAAACAAGAGACAAGAACAAGGCGGTTGACTGGTACCTCTTCCCCCAGTAGAATTCCTTACCTCTCCTTGGACAGACACCACTAACTATGAGAGAAACAACTCATTAGTTTCATACACACCATACTCTTTATAGTCTCTGCTTCCCTCACTTGTTTGTCTCCAAGCAGCCCTGTGAAGAAGGCTGAGCAGAGATAATCACTTCCATTTTACAGATTAGGAGACTGAGGTCCAGAGAGATGACCAACCCAAGGATACACAGCTGGACATCCATGCCAAAGCTGGGAAAGAAATCTAGGCTTCTCATGTCAGTGATATCCTGGGTGCAGGAAGGAGTCAAAGCTGGCAGAGCTAAGCTGGCCGTTTCACCACAGAACAGACCTTGCCCTTTGGTTCCCTCTGGAAGCATGGATGCCTCTGATTTGAGCAAACCAATTGTAAAAAAGACATTTTAGAGACAATTGAACAAATTAAAACATGGATAATATTGAGAGATAATTGTTAATTTTGTTAAGTGTGATAATGGCATGGACATTTTATATGTATATATTTAAAGCCTTTATCTGTTAGAATCATACTGAAGTATTTTAGTATTTGGGGGTAAAATTATGTCTTGGGCTTGCTTTAAAATACTCCAGAAAAAATTCACAGAGAAGATGTAAATGAAATTAGATTGGCTACTATAATTGATAATTGTTGAAGGTGGATGATGAGCACTTGGGGGTTGAATATACTCTTCTCTTTACTCTTGTGTATATTTGGACTTTGCCATTAGAAAACAAATCAATTGAGCTGTGGATCCATATCTCAGAAAACCAAACACACACACAAACTTTCACTCTCACTTTCAAGGAGTGGACCTTGAAGGCCATCCATGGAATCAAGCTCAGAATCCTTAGTGCCACCCATCTTCTCCGTGGCGAGTTCAGAATTGGAGAGTGTTTTGGCACCAGGTTGACATAACCATGATTTTCTTCTCTGCAGTGCTGTCCGTGTGGGCCACAGAGCTATTAGAGGTTGTTAAGTTTGGGGCCTCAGTCAATTCAACTGCAGGTGAAATTTCCCCAGGTGTAGCTCTTTTGTTGTTCAAATGGACTTGGAAGTGAAACAGAGCGGCCTCAGTGGGGAGTAGTAGGGGAGGGGGGAGGGACCGCGCTCGGTCCTCTCCTTTGTAGTTTTAGAAGTCAGGGGGCACTTGTCAAAACTTACTGGTGTTAAATGGATTCATTCCTTTATTGCAGAGTCAACATTTTGGAGCCCTTTAATATTTCCCCAAATATCTTAGGTCTATTTTTAGTATCAGTTTGTACCTTGTAATGAGATTTATTTCCATTTTAAACATTGTAAACGACTTAGTGTTGAATGAAGAAGAGAAGTGAAATGATGAGTCTGTATTTTGGTGCCAGAAAAACTGGGATAGGAGTACAGGTTCCATTATTCATTAGCTTCTAGAAATTGGACAAATTAATCTTCTGAACCTATTTGCTGATCTACAAAGAGGGAGTAACGATTGCTCCAATCTAGTACTATTATTGCGAGGATTAAATGAAAGGTACATACACTTGATAATGTGACGAGAATTCTGTGGGCACCACTCCAAAGGAGTCGGAGAGGGCAGCGGGACAGGGATGTAGAGGTCTGCAGGCGCCGGGGTGCTGGCCAAAGCGCAGGCAGCCCGGCTTCGCACTAAGCGGGTTTTGGTTCAGCGGCAACCTCCGCCTCGAGATAAACGGCTCCGCCCTCAGGGTGGGGATCCACAGAAGGCAGGGTACACCTACTGGCATGGAGGAGGCTCTGGGCTGAAGGAGGCTCCCACGCTCTCCAGTTGCACCGTCTGGGCAGTTGGAGACCTCACCGCAGGCGGAGCCGCTTTGCTATCCATGAGCAGCAGATAAACCCAGCTGGGTGCGGTGTCCTCTGTCCCATTACTGAAAAATCTGCCCGACAAGTGTTTACACACGCGGGAGGAAGGGAAGTGGGCGTCTTGGAAAAAAGGGCGAAATCCTTAGGCCAGCACCTGGTCTTGATGGCGGATTCTCCCTGGTTCCTATGAATTCTATCACCTGCGAGATGCCTAGTGGAATGGACATGCATGGATCTCCACCTGCAAGGCCCTGGGATGAGGGGCTGGTCCATCATCTGTCTAGGCCTTGCCTTGTCCAAGGTTTGGCCCGTGCCCCTTGGGGCAGGTGACTCCTGAGGCTAGAAAAAAACAGGCAGATGGGGTCCACAGAGGACAAAGGACACATAACCCACAGATAGACTGATGGGGGGATTCCAATCAAAGGAAAATAGAGAATACCCCTAATCTCTCCACACACACCCCCCAACACACACACAAGCAGGGCAGCCAGAGGTCTGGGCTTGGCCTGCACCAAGTCCCAGAGGTTACTGAGAGGGTGTGGAGAATGGGAAGATGAGGTCTGCTTCCCTTGGCTCTTCCCCAGTGCCAGCCATCTGCACCTCTGGGGCTGAGCCCCATTTCTAGAGAAAGTTCCCAGGCTGACCTCAGGAATAAGAAATTGGGAATCCTGGCCTTGTCTGGTGGAGCTGGGAAGTCCAGACCAGTAAGTAGTCCCTCAGCTTAGGAGGGAGCTCCTTAGGATCTGGTGGATAATGGAACTGGGACCAGACAACCACCCTGAGTTTGTGGCACTTTTACAACCTCATGTCCCAATCTGCCTGACTTTTGAGACTAATCGTCCTCCACTTGCACTCTCCCTACACCACCTCCCCTCCCCTCCCCAGGGCAGGTATGGGGAAGGATAGTCAGGGAATCACTGGAGGCTCCAAAATTGCATCAACCCCTCCTCTTGCTCCCACCGAGGCAGCACATGCTGCCTGGAAGCACAAGACCAGCAGTCGGTGTCCTGAGGTCAGTTCACTCTGACTTGGCAAAGACAGCACTTTTTCTAGGCGCCAGCGACTCAGCCACCCAGCCACCCAAGCATATAGCTGTAGCATGGAATGACCTGGGAGGATCCTTCCAACCCTAAACACAACTGATCAGTTTGGGTAACCAAGGAATTTGGGGCTTCCTGTTATTCAAGAGAAAGGAGAAAGGGGAGCCCCACATATCTCCTAAACAGGGACAGCCTGAAATGGTTTCATAGGAGAAAGCTTTGCTATCCTTCTAAACTTGTAGATCTGAGCCCTGGTGTTAGTTTCCACACAGCAGTTTTCAAGATTGGAATCTCCTGCCAACACCCACCCCAGCCATAGGAGCAATGTAGGGAGAGAAAAAAGATCTCCATGTCTCTGAGGAAAGATTTCTGGCATCAGGGGCCAGTAATCTCTATGATCTCCTTCAGTCTTGGAAAAACTACAGACCCTACAGAGACCAAATAGAAAAAACATTTTTTTTTTTTTTTGGTGGGTGATTTTCAAATTTAAACTGAAGAGCATTAAACCTGCCCTCTCAAAACTCTTAGGAACCCTCTGAAGGAGGTTAGATGGACTAGTTTAAACCCATGTGCTCCAGCACTAAAACAGATTATGAGCCCAGAACTCTGCTCTGACCTCAAATCCCACTTTGATGGAATGGAGGGGTCCCAAGTATCAGCTCTGCACTATTAGGGCCAGTGCAGACAGGTTGTGGACAATCGGTCAGACCTCTCCAGATTCAATAAGCATCAGAGTCTGGGGTAAGTGGCTGGCAGAACCTCGGGGGCCTGGCTCAGATGGAATACAAAGCAGGAGGAGTACAGTTTTTACTCCACAAAGCAGTAACCATCTCAGGTTGGGGCTCAGATTCAGAAAGGCTGAGGGCAGTGGGTGGTGTGCACAGCCAGACACTCCTGGAGGCAAGGGGGTTATTTTCACGTCTTCATTGAGTCTCAAGGGGATAGTCCTTTGTGGTTACCTTTCCTACACACCTTGGTTATGTTCCTTCAAGACAGGAACCACAAGCACCAAGGACAGGGCAAGCCTCAATAGGGATGGATTATGGGCCATTTTTCTCTCTCCCACCTGATATATATATTACACACATGAACACACACACACAAAATGCCTGCCTGCCTTCTCTCCCAACTTCGTTTCTTTGAAGAGATAACGTAGTGAGGGGGCTTGGAACAAGGGAAGCAAGTTCTCCAAGGACCCCAGAAGCTGCTGCAAAACCCAAAAGCACTGGTTTGGGGTCCCCACACCAAACTGAGGATCCTTGCCCCTGTTACTCTACCTCCAAGTGTCTTGGGGTCACCAGGCTGGAGAGTTTCTCAGGGAATTACAGGGTATGGGTGGAAGAGGTGATCATGCACACCAATCTAGTCCCATTTAATGAGCTGCTGTGGAGTTGACACCCTGGGGCTGACCATTCCCACTGAGTCAGCTCATGATGGTTCCTCCCACAGAGACCAGGCCCTGATAATCAGCCCCACCCTAGATCCACATGGAATAATTAATGGTGAGCCTAGGGTCCCTCTTTCTGGTTCCCTCACACTAATGCCCTCTCTCTCCCACAAGGTTCTCTCCCCTCCTCCTTCTGCTAAACCAACTCTACAGCCCAAAGTGAACCCCATCGGAGACTTAAAGCACAATAGCCCAGTCTTCCTTTCTCACACAGTGCAGATAGGAAAACTGAGATGCAGAGAGGAGAAATGACTTGCCCAACATGCCAAGCTCGGGCAGAACCTGCCAGTGACTTGTGGCCAGGCTCAGAATTCCTAATGGTTAGGGCCAGATCCGGGCTGGGCTTCTCTGAGTTTGGGGTGGGGGGGGGATGGGGGAGCAATGACGGAGGTCGAGCTTCCCAGCAAAGCCCAGGGTGGGAGGAGGGGGACAGGGACTCTGAGGCCAGCCCTCATCCCATTGCAGCACTCCTGGCAAACAATGAGCTGCAGGCTTCTTGGGCCAGAGCTTAGGGACCGGAGGACTGGGTCTTTAGGCAGGGGACTCTGGGTTTCTGTTCAGTGGCCCTCAGATCTGTGCCCCTTCCTTACTCTCCTCCTCCCGCCCTTTACTCCAGACCCCACTCACGTTCTGCGGGCTTGGCTAAGCCCACCCCTCAGCTTCTAGGCGCCATGCTGGCTGGCCGCAGCAGCCCTGCGACTGGGCTCGCCTCTCCCCTCAGCACCCATCTTTAGATTGCTCCACAGATCCACTTGCTCCGTGGTTTTGATGCACAATTGGCTCTAACTTCACCGCCGGCTCCGTTGGACCCGCCTTGAGGACCTTAGGTTTGTCGTGAGAGGGTCCTAACCCCGAGGAGGTTGCGGGACTCCCTGGGTTAGGGAAGGCGGTGGAGCATGACTGCGGCCTCCTGACCAGCTCTTCGTCCTTCAGACCAGCCGTGCTTTCTCGCTTCTGGGCTTCTTCAGCCCCGGGTCCTGCCAACGATTCGTCCAAAAGATTTTCCTCTAAGATCCGCCCGGCTTCATTTCAAGGAGAAGGCCCGAGTTGCTGCTCATCCCCAGCCGGGCCACTCCAGGCCACCCAGCCCAGCTCAGGCTCCGGACCCACTGGGAGCCACCCGGCAGGCCCTTTCCAAACCTCAGAGGAGAAAATGGAAAATTGTGTGATAGGCTAGAGAGGAAAATCGAGCGTGTGTGCTGGGAGAAGAGGACACAGAAAAGTAAAATGGAGGTAAGAGAAAAAGAAAAATAAGAGCGTGAGCGGGGAAATAAAGATACAAGAGAAAACGAAAGAAAGAGAAAAAATAAGAGGAAGAAAAAACAAAGAGAAAAAAGTAGAGTATGTGACAGGGAGAAAAGGAATCAAAGGGAAAAAATAAAGGCAGGGTCAGGGGTTGGGGGTAAAGCAAAAAGTAAGCGATAAAGAGAAGAAAAACAAAGAAATCAAGAAATAACATACAAAACAGCAAAAGAACTTAAAAAAGAAGGCAGAAAGAAAGATATAAAAAGAAAAGAAAGTAAGATACCAAGATTTTAAGCCAAAAGAGAGAAAACACAGACGGAAGGAAAGGATGGAAGAAAAGAAGATAGAAAAAGAGAACAATCAGGCCATTTCTATACAACCGAGAGGATGGAAGCGACCCCAGGCAGGTCTGCCAGGCCAGACAGCGAAGCCCAAACATTCGAGAGAAGAAAGCGTCACGGCTGCAAATAAATTCTCATTCCTCACGACCCTCCTGAGGGCCGCCACCGTCGGGACCATATTGTTCCAGTTGCCAGAAACGAAGACAACGCGCGATCACTCTGCTTTACAAAAAATAAAATACAATTTAATAAATGCCCCAAGTGAGGAGGGGGGCGCCTCTCTCCCCCTCCCCCGCGTTGGCGGTCCCGACCCCAGGCGGGGGCGGGAGCTGACAAGGAGGTGCAAGCCCCTGTGGCCGGAACCCCCGGGGGCGCGGCGCCCGCGCTCCAAGGCCAGGCAGTAAAGGTCACAGGCGGTCTATGGAACCGCGCTGAATGGGCTCCCGGAGGTAAACAGACTCTTAACTTTAAACTTGGCCTTGACCTTCCTCGAGGTGTCTGGCGGGTATGTAAAGGAGCACGCTGAGGCTTTCAGCGCGTTTGGCCTGGTCAAGTAAAGGGGGATGGGGCGAGGCTCGGGGCTCCCGGAGGGTCTGCCTGGAGGCTCCCAAGAGAACACAAAGGAGTCCGTGGGGCTGGGGGAAGGGCAGGCGCAGGCCAGGCGGGCTAGAGGTCAGGACGCCTGGGTTGTGCATGCGTTTTGGCCCTGAACTCATGTAGAACCCCAGGGAAGACTTGGAAGCTCCCAGTCTCAGTTTCTCTATGTGGGAACCTCAGGCTTACCGAGGGCTGAGAGAGGAGAGAGACAAGTGAGAAGTGATAGACCCTTTTCAGAGCAACTGTCCTTGTCTTTTCAAATAAAAACAAGTGGCTCCTAATTCAGTAGAAACAGATACACATACAGGAACACAAATAAAACTCCTACTATTTATTCAGTTTATATATAATGCTTTTATGTGTGCAGGTATTTAATCTTCACAGCATTCTGGTGAGGTAGGAATTATCCCCATTTTACAGATCCAGGGACTTAATCCTACCTTGTCTGACTCTAAATTGAGGTTGATGGTGTCACAGACAGATGCATATACATGTACAGGAATAGGAATATATTCCCATGTTATTAAATATGATATCCAGAAACGTTCCCTGGATCTAGCAGATACCAGTTTTTGAGGTATTGGAGCTGCTGATTGAACCCTGGACCTCGTATGTGGGAAACTGGAGCTCAACCACTGAGCCACATCAGCTACCTTAAATTGGTTTTTTCATTTGTTTGCTTGTTGTTTGTTTTTTGTTTTGTTTTCAGGAGGCAACGGGAACCGAACCTGAACCCGAGACCTCCTATGTGGGAAGCAGGCACTCAATCACTTGAGTCACATCCACTCCCCCAAATAAGTTTGAGTGAGGAAAACCCTACATAATACTAACATTTTTGTATTGAAATATATCTGCTTACACATCTCCAGCACAGCTGGTGAGCTTCTCCAAACAAGGTTTGAGTTGGTCATCTTTGCATCCCAGCAGGGTGCAGAATTCCATGCACTTACCTAGTCATTTCTATGGACTCAGATAAGAACACAACTTGTCCAAAAATCACACTCGCAGGCCCTATTGCTATGAATTTTAAAATTTTGGGTTGTTAAAAAATTAGTTTTCCTTTGTAAAATTTGAGATACAACTTATGTACAGTAAGGTACAGAAATCTCAAGTGTACAGCTTGATGAATTTTCACCATGTGAACATACCCATGTAATTTGTATTCAGGGTGAGATGGAGAACATTTCCAGCATCCTAGAAGGCTTCCTTATGTTCTCTTCCAGTAAGAAACCCCCCTCCCCGAGAATCTCTCTTTTCTATTATCGCTATAGATTAATTTTGCCTGTTCCTGAGCTTCACAGAAATGGAATCACACAAAAGTTATTCTTTCGTGTCTGGCTCTTTCACTCACATATCTGTGTGTTTCATCCATGTTGTGTGTAGCAGTAGTTTGTTCTTTTTTATTACGGTATAGTACGCCATTGTCTGATAGTAGCATGATTTATTTATCCACTTTACTGTCGAGGGACATTAACGTTGTTTCTAGTTTTGAACTATTATGAATAAGGCTGCTATGGACATTCCAGTATGTGTCTTTGGATGGCCATAAACACTTCTGTAAGGATCTATTCATGCCTCCTGCAAGTTAAAACTGTGGAAATGTCCTATGTAGCCATCATCTACCAAGTCAAAACCAGTGAAAATACCTTAGTCTTTAGGTAAAAATCCTGGTATTTCTGCCTTTCATAATTAGACAAGCAGGAGGCTATTATTAGGGGAAGAAAAAATTCCGTGCTTGGTGTCTTGGTTATTAACAATGTTCCTTGAGGGTGATCTACACTCTCCACCACAGGCTTACAACTCCCAGGAACCTCTCCAACTCTGGCTTGTATGAACCTTTTCCCACAGGTGGCTCAAGTTCAAGTTCAAGTTGATGGTACCCCAGAGCTCAGGGTCTGTCCCTTATACTCGCCATGATCATGGTGTGCAATGGACAGGTCCCTGTCCTCTCCAGAAAAACTGGGGGTTCTCGAAAAAGCTGACACAAAGGGATTTCATTTGGGAAGGACAGTGAAGGAAACAGGTAGATTTGTGAAACAAACCTTTTGAGTCTTCTGAATTGTTCTGCACAATAGGCACCAGCCGAGGGGCCCTCAAGCAATTTTGCCAGGGGTCGGGGCTTCCCTACCACCCCCTTTTCCTTTGAAGGCAATTTAAAACCTGGAAGAGGCAGACCCAGGTCAGTTTGAGAGGACTGCGCCAATGCCAGGGAGAGTTTTCCGGCCGCCTGGACCATAGGGGGAGGCCGGCAGGGCAGAGAGGCGGGGCATCTCCACACAGACATGGCTCCTGCTTTCTTGGGGTCCGGGACCCCAGCAAGCAGCTCCTGGCCAGTTAGCCTGGCCTGGTTTCTCTGAACTTCTTCGATCCTAGAAAAGGGGGAAAAGGCATTATCTTTTCCAAATAGCACCTAAGGATTTTGTAAGATCCTCCTCCAATTTCCCTCTTTAGTCTTTGGGCTGCTGTGCCTGGGTCTCGTTTACTCTTTCGGGGAGTCTAAATGTGTGTCTTTGTCGCTCTGTATCTCTTTCCCCACCCTTAAACGGAAATCCAAACTCCCTTCTACAAGCCACGTCTAGAGGCTCCATTTCCCCTTCAGATCCGGACGTTGTGCGTCCTGGGCTCAGGATCTCACGTCTTCTCGATCAGAGCCAATGCCCCCCGCCCCTCCCGCCGCCCTACCCCGGAATCCGGGCCTCCCGAGTCTTCTGGGCAGTAGCTGCAGGTCCTTGGGGAAGGCGAGTCTCAGGCACTTTCCCGTGCCCCAGAGCAGCTCATTACAGAGCATCCGGGACGGGTGGGGGTATTTGGAGTGAACTGGGAGCTAGTAATCGGGACCCAAGGCAAGGGGCTCCTAGAAATACCCTGTAATCTCCATTTTTCCTAACCTCCTGCGGTTTCGGCGCATACCCGGGTTCCCATTTCAGGCCTGGAGCGGCCTCCCTGCCCCACCCCCGGCTCCCCTTCCCCCCACGACATGGTCACTTTATAGGGAGAGGTTTTTATTCTCTCGTTAAACCTGCCAAAGCGCCAGAGACAGAGAGCCAGGGAGAGAACGCGACGGAGGTGGGGCCGGGCTCCTCTTCCCCTCCCCCCGGGCGCGGGGCTGAATCCCTCCACACTGGAGAGCAGCGAAGAGACACCTCCTCTTCTCTCGTGTTGTTTTCAAATGCAATAAAATAGAGAAAGAGAGAGAGAGAGACAGAGAGGGAGGGAGAGAAGTGGGGGGAGCGGCGGGATGGGGGGTGGGTAGAAAGGGAGGGAAAGTATTTTCGCAATTTCTGCCGTGAGGATTTTATTAGCTTCTCTCCCCGCGGCCGCAGCCAATCAGCGCGCGTGCCTGGGCCCCTGCGTCTCCTGCGTCAAGACGGCCAGCCCCGCGAATGCAGGCGCCGTGCGAACTGGAAGCGATTTAAAACGCTTTGGATTCTCAGGGCCTGGGTGGG
>JAQZBX010013299.1:0-40042 GCA_029593785.1 Cabassous unicinctus | reverse complement strand
GGCAAATGAGTGAAGAGTTTATTGAGAAAAGAGAAAGAGAGAAAGTACACACTTGAGGCATGAATGTGGGATGCTCCAGGCAAGAGAAGTGTGGAACATGGGGCTTGGGGTAGCCCTTTTTAAGGCCTTTCCTTCTCCCCCTTCCTCATATTAAGGAGAAATCTCAGCTATTTGCTGTCCTGATTGCTTGCCTTTCTACCTTCACCTGTTAGCTTTCAGGGAATCAATAGGCCTTTCTGTTTGGAGTTATCCAGGGCTTCTTTGAGTCTAGGAGTTTCAAACAGGAAGACCTTGTGACCAGGACCTTAGTGGGCTTTTCAACTGTAATGGTTATGGCTTTGTTTTGAAGCAGCTTCCTTTCTTCAGCAGGTTTCCAGGCACAGTCTCATGGCCATTTTATTTGCTGGGTTTCAGCTGTGTTGGTTACAGCTTTGTTCTGACTAACTGCCTTCCCTTGTTTCCTATACTAACTCAACTCCCCCCTCAGAGAGTTTACATCCTTATTCTCCAGAGAGTGCTGAAGGGCGATGATCATTCTTCTGTAGCGGCTTCCGGCTGGTTAGGGGCAGTAGTCCCTGCCTGACTGGGTATGAAACTCTTTGACTATTCTACTGAAGTTGGGGGAAGGTGAGTCCGGTACCATGGTTGGTACTGGATGAAATCCCCGCATGACTAATATCTTGTTCTGGAAGGCGTTGGTTCCGGAAGAAATAAACTTAGTTAGGATTTTCAAAATACATGATACTACTAAAAGGATAAAGAAGTTGGTGGTAAGTGTCCCTAGAAAAGGGACCAGCCATGATGTACTGGACCATGGGAGCGAGAAAGTCCAGCTGCCTCCAGAGGCTATATACTCCCAAAGTTGATGGGCTTGATCTTGTGGGTTTCGAATGCTGTCTAGGACTGTTCTCGAGTGATTTACATAGAAACAGCATTCCTCCTTGAGGAACAGGCAGGTTTCTCCCTGTGCCACTGTTATCATGTTTAGGGCTCTGAGATTTTGCAGCACCATGGTGGCAAGGGAGTCTATTTGTTGTCTAAGGACTTTTAAGGTGTGGCTACATTCTTCTATGCTGTAGGTTACCTTTAGGGAGAGATTGTGGTAGACCTGCTGGGTTTGGTATAAACTGCCAACCCCAGTTCCCACAGTGGTGGTTATGCCTTGGACAGCTAGGAGAGGGATGAGGAGAGGCACTGCCTTAGACATAAGCTCACAAGGACAATATAGGCAACACTTTCTACTTTTTAACGTAAGCAATCACAGCTATAAATTTCACTCTTAGTACTGCCTTTCCTGCATCTTATTTATAAGTTATTGTTTGTTGTGTGTTCATTTTCATTCACCTCAAGATAGTTCCTAATTTCCCATTGCTATTTCTTCTTTGATCCATGGGTTAGGAGTGTGTTGTTTAATTTCCACACACTCATGAATTTTCGTATTCTCCCTCTGTTATTGATTTATATCTTCATTCCATTGTGGTCAGAGAAGATATTTTAAAACCTATTGAGGCTTGTTTTGTGTCCTAACATATGGGCTATCCTGGAGAATGACCCATGTTCACTAGATAACAATGTATATTCTACTGCTGTTTTATAATTTGTTCTATATATGTTTCTCCTATTTAAATTAGGTTTATTAAGAATAAACCTGATTTTGCCTGCCACTCCTAGAGCTCCTTAATGTGATGATTCTATTTCAATAAAATGTTGACTTCATGAATCTCAGTGTTTTCAAACATGTGACATACATTTTGTGATTAATACTTACCACTTGGAAAACTGTAAGATAAGGAGTATTATTGTTCTTTTACTGAGGAGGCAATCAGGAGCCAGAGAACCTGAGTAACTTCTCCAAGGTCACACAGAAAGTCAAGGGAGAGCCTAGATCTGAATCCAGGAATCTGACCGCTGGCCCCTAGACGGCAGTAACACCTATCTACATAGCTGGAAAACCAGATGTGGATGATCTCTTTTGATTCTGTTAATTATTTTAAAAAGGGATGAGTGAAATGATAATCTGTTATTAGTTATGGTTTCTCAGATTCTAATAGGATAGCTAAAAAGAAACACAAGATCTTCTATTCTTTATAAGAGTAAAATAATTGTAATGTTACCTGTGTTACAGCGTGGTATAATTGGGTTCTTTTAGGCCCTTTACTGTAGAGGAAAATTCAAAGCTGAGATAAAAGTAAAAAAATATCTGAGAAAACCATGTATTTAGTATCTCTGCAAAATTGTGATTTGTATGGCAATTTTACCTAATAATTCAAAAATATCATTTAACATAAAAAAACTGAATCTCAAATTTTTTTCAAAAGTGTACTCCCCAGTCTGCAGTAGGACTCCCTCCAACATTCCTTAGGCCTTAATTAAATAAGAGCAGGAGAGAGAATCAGACTTGGGTTCAAGATAAATATCCCCAGCTTGAATAGGTGGATGTTGCTTTAATGACTTGGAATATTTCCAGAAAGCTCAGACTGGCTAGCAGGCAAATCTGACAGCTACTGGATCTCGTAGCATTAACATTCTAACCAATTAAAAGCTGAGCTAGAAATAATGGTTTGTCATTGAGTGGTGTTTCAGAAACCAATTGGACCAGATTAACCAGAGGATTAACTTTTCTAACTGAATTTAAAGGTCACGGGAAGATGCCTTTAATGAAAGACAGAGAAAAGTATTCAGTTAAGAGGGGGAAACTTATATAGAAATTATGTTAATAGATCTTACTATATTATTTATAGACAACTAAACAAACTGCTGTCATTTTATGGCAGGAGTTCATAGTAACTAATAAATATGTTTATTATTTTTTAAATGTTAAATGAGCAATCAGGTACTTCTAAGGGATTCCTCTAATGGAAAGGGCATAGATGGGTTACCAACCTCCGTCCACAAGTGTGTTTGTTTTTAAATAGGATTCCTGGTAGGTAAACCCACCCTATTTTGACTGATCTTAACTCTGATGGAATCAAAGTCAAGTTAATGATTTGACTGTCTAACTTGTGGGGACCCCTGAGATCAGCCCTTCAGATAGCTAGTGTGATATTTACAGACTTACACTGAGAGGACCAAGCAGGGGCCCATTCGTACCAGGGCTCCTGAAAGAGGTATGTGCAGAGAGAAGGCTTCAGTGTCACTTGCAAGGCTTTTCTTGGAGGGTGTCAGGGATGACTTGTCCTTATTGAAAAGACTATTCTTCTAAGATTCACTCTTCCTGAGCATCCCACAGCATCCACCCCCTGTGAGAAAGTGGGCCCATCAACTCCTACGCAAAGTGAAACTAGCTTGCTATGGGTGGGAGAACCTGAGGCTAGAGCTTAGTTAAAGTATTGGGGTGCAGGCAGGTGTCTCAAAGTTTACCTTCTGTGCCTAGCACAATGCCTATCATATAGCAAGTTTCAATAAACGTTTGTGGAGAGAAGGAGGGGTGGGAGTGTTGAAGGGAGAGAAGAAGGGAGAAAGGCTGGTTTGAAGGAAGAAAGGTCTTGCTACTGTCTGAAAGAGATTCGAGTGACCAGATAACCCAGTCAATTTCAGTTCTGCCATATATGTGTAGAACTTCAGCTGAGTTAAGTAAACTGGATTTTGATGTGAAGAATAACATTGTGTCAGAGGTATGTGAAGAACCTTTCAGAAATGTGACATTGGATTGGTTAAAAGATGCCTTTTGTCCATAGTTCTTTTCCCAATCCTGAGGATTCTGGGATGGTGATGTCCACTCCACCTCTAATTGAAAAGGGGCTTATATCCCAAGGGAAAGATGGATGGGACTATCTTGTTTGCAGTTGCAGACTCTCTCTGTTCCTTGAGATGATTGTTGTCCATCATCATCTCCTTGTTAGTTGTCCTGGGTAAGTCCAATGAGTTGTAGAGTAGGTGTTGCAACTCTGCTGAGGTTCTGGGCCCAGCTGGCATATGGGCAGCCCAAAGACTCAAGTCTCTTGGACACACACCTACAAACTCCAGCACCAAGTATAGGTTTGAATAGAAGGGACAAATGAGCCATGTGCAGGGAAGACATAGTTGAGTCCAACTCTGTCACTCTCAGGAGCACAAACTCCAAAGTAGGATCCACTGGCAAGATACCAAACTCCAGAGCTATCTGCCCTGACCATAGGACCTGGGTGGACTTACTGGTATTCTACTATAGACATATTGTGATTCTAGCAATGGAAGAAATTACAACATTGACGTGGAGACAGTGGCCACTAGAGGCTCTGGGGGCAGGGAGAGGGAAAAACAGTTGTAATATGGGGGCTTTTTCGGGACTTGGGAATCATCCTGAGTGACATTGCAACGACAGATAAAGGCCATTTTATATCATCACATAACATGCAGAACTGTGTGGGAGAGAGTGTAGACTACAATGTGAACTGTGGTCCATGCTTAATGGCAAAGCCCCAGGATGTGTTTATCAATTGCAATGAATGTGCCACACTAATGAAGGATGTTTATGTGGGAGGGTGTGGGAGGTGTGGGGAGGGAGCATATGGGAATCCCTTTATTTTGTGTGTAACATTTATGTAATCTAAGTATCTTTTAAAAAGTAAAAAAAAAAATTATTATTTAAAAATAAATAAATAAAACTAATTAGAACTCAAAAAAAAAAAAAAGAAGAAGAAGAAGAAGACGACTTTTGATCTGCCTCTGAGGTAAGTGTCAACAGGTAGGATCTAGGTAGGGATTAGCATTTAAGGCAGGATCTGATCTCTTATGAGACACACAGTTCACAGGTCACAGTCAATCTCCTGGACACTGTCCTGAGGTCAGTTGACCCAATGTACAGTCCAGTTGGATGTCCTTCTGAATGGGATTGAG
This sequence comes from Cabassous unicinctus, assembly GCA_029593785.1. Lineage (NCBI taxonomy): Eukaryota > Metazoa > Chordata > Mammalia > Cingulata > Chlamyphoridae > Cabassous > Cabassous unicinctus. The sequence goes on along the minus strand of JAQZBX010013299.1, from coordinate 35,224 downwards.
CACTCCCTTTCCTCCCTAAAGGGAGGAAACCAGATTTGTTACGCCTCTAATTTTCCATTGGCATGCACTGGCATGGCTCCAGTGACTGTTCAGAGTACCAGTTGCTACATGGCTGCTCCCATAAGCACTCCTCCCCAGATACACCCCTCCCCTCCGCCCCCTCCTAGTGCTCCATCTCTGTGCCCTGGCCTCTCCCTCAGTATCTAGCAACTAAAAGATTATTGTCTGACCCAGAAGGACTCTGAACTGCTGCTATGGCCAGTGGCTTCTTGTGGGTTGGTTATTAAATAGTTTGAATATTGCTCCTGCCTACAGGACATATGCTCTTAGCAGTTACTCATCAGATGTTTATGTGTTTCCTCATTGTTTCAGTCCAGAGAGGGTGCCTCACTGACTCCTATTTACTCAGAAGTAGCTAAGCAAACCACCTGTGACTATCAGTGAAGCAGTTGATTAATATCTCTTCGGTCTTTATGCACCAGGACTGGGCCTATATACCCCAAAGTGAATCTTAGAAGTTTCAGTAATCTGGCTTATTTAGATCTGAAAGCAGTCAGATAAGGTTTCTTCACATAAAATACACTTTGCTGACAGAATTATTTAAATTGACTAGTTAGGGAGACTGAATTAATCAGGTGGAATTAATCTCACCTTAGTCTAGATATAACCTTACTATTAGCATTTTATAGCAAGAAACATGAGCATTTCAAACATGCATAGCATTAAAAATGTATTTGTTTAAAGTTCATCTTCTAAGCTATCAATTTGCTTTTATCCCCTTGAAATCAGTTTTACTTAAGTCCTAAGAAATGATCATGACCAAATTAAGTGACAACTGTCCATATTTTAAACCCGTAGTAAAAAACCTTTGTCAATCTAGTAAAACATCATCTCAAACTAAAGTTATCCCTCTTCTGCTGTGACAGAATTAGCCCTGAGCAGAGGGGTATTTGTTCCACTTCTGAGACGTGGCTGAGCGTCACACCCAGGAGAAGGGCTACAGCTGGTAGATTTGCCAAAAGCACATTCAACAAATGCTGATTGAGTTCCTATTATGAGTTATGCACTCTTCTGGGGTGTAGGGATACAGCAGTAAGAAAAACAAAGTCCCTTCCCTCATGTGGTGAAAAGTAATCCTGAACTATGATACAGTTTGGTGGAAAAGAATCCAGAAACTCCTTAAACATTTCAAGGATCTTAAAGATGATTCTGTTAAATTTTCTTTTATCTTATTTTTCATTCATTCTAGAGATTATACTTCTCTATTCTATATTGTCTCCTGAATGGAAGTGAAAGAACTAAAAAGATGGTCAGAAGCCTACTTCTGGTTATATTTAGCATTTATTTATGCTACAAACCACTAGATGTACTCCTGGCACAATGGTAATAAACTACTTCCATGTACATTTTCCATAAAGGGAGCTCCTATCTTGTGGCTTTTGTAAAATGCACAGTGTTAGGAGAAGTCCCCAGCCTGCCCGTCCCTGCACTGTGCTGAGCCAGCCCAGGTGCTGGTACTTCCACATAGAAAGCTCTTCCCTGCACATCTCCATCTGTGGCAGGCCTATCTCCCTGATTATTTTATAGACTATTTTGTGGTATACGTTTCCTTTACCTATGTTATATCTTTTAAAAGCGAGGATGTTACAGCCATGGGAGACCAAAGCTTCCTTCAAAAAGCCTTGCTCAAACACTGCCTCTTCCAGGAACCCTCTTCGAGTTCCTAGGTTGGAGCTCACCTCTCTTTTCTCTCTCCCATGGCACATTAATTAGCAAGTCCCACAGTGGATCTTGAACGAAGGCTCTTTGTGGATGTGTCTGCCTCTTCCTTTAAAGCGTGAGCTTCTAGAGGACTAAGACTGTATTGTAATCATTTTTGTATTTCCCAGAGCACCTAGCACATGAGTTACATGTAGTAGTCACTTAATAAGTGCTTATTGAATTGAATGGTAGAAAATAATTTCATGTCAGTGCAATCCTTTATCACTGACTTGGAAAAGATGCCAAAAAATTGAGTTAAGCTGAAACATACTCATTTTTGCAATATACTATATCAGACATAAAGATTGCTCAATATATCTGTTTCAAGTTTCTTATAGAACATTCCTTCAATTCATAGATATACTGTATATTGAAATGCTGAAGTGAATTACACTTGAGGCATCCTGTCTAAAGTATGTGAAACTTACAGAATTGCATATGCTACGTGGGACCCCTAAAATGTGGTAAATAAAGCCCATCAAGCTTTTTTTGAAAGCCACTGGAAAGAAATAAAATATGAAAAGGTAATCAGCACAACAACAGCAGCAACCAGACTCCCAAAGTTGTGTGAAACTCTCTGACTAGTTAGAGCATGCTCAGGGCGTCTCCCCCACCTTTTTCTCTAGCTCTCCCCATTTCGTCTGCTGCCTTGGAAAACTTGTTCTCATTAAAAGGGATGGGAAACTAGCCACATCATTACATTCACTTAGGGCAGAGTTTAGCTGGTCAGTTCTCTCCACTGTCAGTAGCAACCTCCACTTTGGGATTTTGAGCCCTTATTGGCTTCATGGTTTGGGTTGGGATTTTTATTTGCCTTACTTTGAAATTTACATGTCTTCAGAACAACTAAAATTCACAAGAACAAACTAATTAATGGATTCCATTTTTGACAGCTACAAGAAGACGGATGAGAAAGTAACATGCTTCTGGCAGCGTGTTATCAATTGGGAGGCAACAGTGCATTCCCTCTATGTGGAACAGTGAGCTGGAACCGACACTGACAGATGACACGGCCCTTTGACAGTGACGCCTGTACGAGCTGACAGCTCCACTTGCAGTCAGTCAAGTCCACGCTTTGCAGTGGAATTTTAACAGGCTTGATTTGCAGAATATGCTTTGCCTCCTTCCCAGCTTGTAGTAGAAGTGAATAAAAATTTCAAAGCATTCGCATTAAATAATGGCTTCTAGGATCTGTTACCCAACCTATTTTCCCCTCAAAGCTAATAATAGTAATAGTAAATGAAGTATAATCTTGAAAAAAAAAAACTGTAAGATATCTAGGAAAGGGACAATTCTCCCCTTAAAATTAGGTTTCCTACAAAGCCAGACAATTCACCAATAGTCAAAATCCCCCATGAAGGATGAAATGCCAAAGTTCCCAAAGAAATTCTAATTTAATCATAACAATATACATTTATCTTTATATACTCAAATCACAGTAAGGGGGACTGACTGATTTAATTATACTTTTAAAACTTATTGAATGTACCACAAAATATTTTCCTGGTAAGGGGATTAGTCTTGCTCATTCGCTTCCAAGTTTTAGATCATGGTTGTTATTTCGCCTTTTTGCAATCTATGCTCTTCTAACAAGCTGATTCCCTGGATGACTTTTGTAAAGTTGCTATTCTGTGTTTTAATTCCTTCACCAATAAATTGTAGCTAATCATCTCTGTCACCACCAACATATCTCATAGGCTGGGAAGAAATAAGGGCATTAGTGCTTGTCAAGTAGGGTTGGAAGGCCAAATTAGACCTGCAGGGATGTTGTGAATTTTTTAACTTGAATGCCCCTGGGCTGGGCAGGTGCTTTCCAGTTTGCACAGCCCCTGCTCTCTGTCTAACACTGTGTCTCTTTGCATGTTTATGTAGCTTGACTGGCCCCAAAGGCAATTGAGTTTGTGACCATGGCGTCATCAACCAACATATTCTCATTAGTCCTCATAGGAACACATAATTTTAACATTGTTGGTTTCAAAAGACTCTCCTTAAGTGGAAGAAATAAAATATGATTTAATGGTAGAGACAAGCAAATACAAATGAAATAGATATACGATTAGAAAAAACAACTAAAGAAAAGGGTGATATTGACATAAAATGCAAACCATGTTCCAAGGCTGATCAACTAGCGTGGAGACGTACACACTTGAAACTCTTAACTATCCTTCCCTTCCATCTCTACCACCCTTCTGCCAATAAACAAACACATAGTAGAGAGCAGAGACTAGCAATCTTAGGCAAAGAAAAGTGACTTAAGTTATAGAGCCAATTGCCATAACTGACCCAAACTTCACATCTGTATAATTATAAATGATTAAAAGAAGTGATAGGGAAGGCACGTGCAGGAGAGAGGAGTTTCTGAAATGGCTTGATGGACGAAAGGTTCTGGGATTGGTAGGGAAAGATAGAGGTCATATGAAGCAGAGGGAATGGTTTACACAGAGATTCAGAGATGAGAAAGACCAAGTCATCACTGCTAGAATGGATGCCATGCAGTTCATAATGAGCGAAAGATAAGGCTGGGTTCCCTGGATTAACTACAAATGCAAAGCATTACAGCATGCCAATTTGTAAGGCAACACATTTCACCGACTGCACACAAAAGCCAAGTGAAATATAATGACCTTCCATTTGTTTTATGGTAATTGGACATTTATTTCATAAAGTAAGTACTGCTATTATACCATGACCCATGATAAAAAGGAAAACTTTTCAGTTTACATTTCACCCATCATAACGTTGAATATTAAAATAAACTTACATGCTCCATTAGCTAGAAAATAATTCCCTTCCATGCTTTGCATTTGCCTAGGGTGTGGTTCTCAGTGACTACAAGTTCAATTGATATGCTTGAAGAATTCTAATTAAGAAACAAGGTAATTTCAAAGGTATGACATTTAATGCATTACTAGCATCTTTTTAATGTATGCTATCATTCTGTCATTCAATATCTTGAACCTCCATATATCTTTTGAGGTTGAGCTTTGTGATTTCTATATCAATTAATCTTACTGGCCAACCTCATATTAATTTCATAGATGAAAATGATCATAGGCTAATAAAGATGTTTGGTTAGTGCCTAGTAAGCTTAGAATAATGTATCAATGAGTATCAGTTGAATATCTACATACCAGGTGCTCGGTGGTATGCAAAAGAATTATTGGATATAATCTTTTCCCTGTAATGAAGGAAGCTAATAATATAATGAAGTTAATAATATAAAATTGTATTTTATCTGGTATTAAACGACAATTTTATTTAATAAGGACTACTTTATAATATGAATAGCCAGTAATGAGTGATTTAGCTACAAATAGTCTTTAGTTTTTCAAAGCCTATTAACTCATGAGCAATCATTTACCCTTCTTTCTGGCCTTTCCCATACATAATTTTGGACACAGTTGCTTTCATAATCACTTTCCCAGATTTTTCTGGGACTCCACTGAATGTCTAGATCTTAGAAGAGATAGGAAAACCAAGAGAATACCGATTCAGTGTACCCATCATCTCTCTGCCCACATGGTCCCATTATGTTTGCTCAGGCAACAGATTTCTTCCATTCCCCTTTTCTTCATTCATTCAATAAACATGTGTAGACTATATATTGGGCTGTGCTCAATGCTCAAGAAACACTGATGAGCAAAAGAGGCATGGTCACTGGCCCCAGGAGCTCATGGACTTGGCAGAGGGGCTAGCTCAGGCAACTGCCTAGCAATCACAATGCAATATAGGAGGTGCCCTAATGGGGAAACATAGGAGAGGAACTCAACCCAAAGGCCTGGGAAGACTTCTTGGAGGAAAGATGAAAGGGAATTGGCTGGGTGAAGGGGTGGAATGTGTTCCTGGCAGATGGTAAAGCATATGCCAAGACCCAAAGGCAAGAATATGTGAAGGAAATTCAGTATGGCTGGAATGTAGGGCAATTGTGAGGGAATAGCAGAGATGAGACTGAAGCTAGACAGATAGGCAGGGGCTAGGTCATGCAGGGCTTTGTAAGCCACACCGAGTTAAGACTTTATCTTTCGAACAGTAGGAAAGACATTCCAAAAAGCCTCGATTTGAAGCACGTAAATGTTTTCTATACTGCCTTTGATATTGTGCACCAGGAAAGCAAAGAGGGACGTCATTACTTTCCTTGGCAACTGCCATCTTGTTCTCTTCACCGCATTGTTTGTGTGTGTGTGCGCGCCTATGCACGCTGGCAGAAAAGAATTTCCCACCTATTTGAGGGTCTCATTCCCTGAAATGGTCTTCCAAAGGCTCTCTGTACTCTTTAGTCCTACAACCATCCTTCCTAGAGTGTGTCTTCACTGACCGATTAAAAAATATTTTTAAGAAATGACTACTACCAGTCATTGTGTAAAGTATGGTTAAAAAAGATGCACTGCCTGCTCTATTGCAATTTACATCTTTGTTACAGTTTCCTAAAGAAAACCTTAAGTAAGCAAGTAACAGATACTTCCCCAGTGATGAAGGAATAAAAGTTTGGAAGCGGAGAACAACCTTTTTCCTGAAAAAGAATACTTCACAGTACACAGATCTGGATTGAAATGAATTATTGGTTTACATTTAAGCCTTGTTGACATGATGACAAATAAATATTTAGTCAAGTTATAAACTGATATGTGAAGGCCACAGCAGTATCTTAACTTGCCCATCCTCTCTCCCTGCTTCACTCAGAAATATTTTGTGAAAATCTTTCAAACTGCTGTAGTGTACTGTCACACCAAAGGCAGGTTTCCAGAAGAGAAAAAAATGTGGCAGCAGCTTCTCTGCCACCATGGAGATTAATGTTTTTCAGTTATTTATATTCAGTAGCATGTGACTCCATGGCATGACTGAAGGTGTTAGCAGGGAAGAAGGGTAAGGCACTTTCACTGAGGAAACCTGAGTGAAGATTAAAAAACACATGACTAGAAAAAGAGGGGAGATGTGAAGGTGAGGAAAAATACAGTGTGTGCAATTTCAACGAGCAGCCATATTAATTAAACCTGATTAGCTAAATTCACGCCCCATAGGTGTATGTATTATGGGCTGATAAAATGTGAGATGAACTCCTTCCAGGCTAACAATAGTTAGTCAATGAGTACTGTATTTATTGACAACCTTTGTATCAGACGGAACAGAGAGATACTGAAGAACAGAAACCCAACGAGAATGTGAGAGGGTTTTGTCCTGTTTTAACTCCATGCCACATGTCCCAGCTCTCGGGTGGAGAGGAACTGCGGACCTGTGGTTTGGGGTCACTGACACCTTGGAAAACGCACAGGGTCAGATGCTCATCCTGACAGTTGCTCTCAGACCATTCTGGGACTTCCTCACATTGGCCAAACCTTTAGGTAGTTGAAAAGGTCACTTCTGGAACGAGGCTGCAAAGGCTGTGGTATGGACATTCTTACCATGGAACACTTGGGATCAGGTTTCCATCTATTGCACCGGGGAGATTTTTTATTGAATTGAAATTGCATTTTAGCAATGTTTCCAAATCTGTCTGTCCATCAGAATCCCTTTAGGAGCTTTTGAAAAAACACATTCAAGCCCCAATCCCAGATTCTCCAGAGTACCAGAATCGTAGTTTTTTAAAAAGTTTCCAAGGTGAGTCTTATGCAACCAGTCTCTCGATGAGTTTGGGAAAGACGAAATGGCAACCCGTACTAGGACTATGCAGCTTGATTCTAAACAGTTTCCTTTCTGATTTTCAATTTAATTCAACAATGATAATTTAAACATCTACAAAGTGCTATTTGGGAGTCACTAATAAACATGATTTGAAAAAATTTTAATGTAGATTTACAATAATAATCATTAAGCTGTATTGAGACATTTACAAACATTTTCTAATTTAATGGTTACACATAACTAGGAGATAGATACAATCATTAACCCATTTTACAGATGGCGGCACTGAGGCTTAGGCTACTTAAAAATTTTGACTAGGTTATGTCAGCGTTTAAATCCAAGTTAGTCTAACTCAAGAGCCTGGGCTCCTAAACTCTCTGTCTATTGAATCTCTCTAGTCATTTAATAAAGATGAGCCACAGAAGGAATTAAGGTCCAATACTGTCTAGTGCATTATTTAGACATCTGGAAAAATTATTGACTTTTTGTGAAAAATGCTTTAAATGGGCTAATTGCTTAAAGATTTTCTTTTAGTTAAATTAGTGAGTAAGTAATGTGTAAACTCTGTTGGAAGGTAAGAATCCAAATTTAAACTATTGCTGAATTGAATATTTATGAGTATGAGTAGACAATTACTTATTTACATAGGTAGATGTGAATATGTGAATATAATCAAATACAGATGTCTATGAATTTTTTTCTCAATCAAACTTTCTCTAGAATTCCTACTTTGATTTATTTTAAGTGATTTCTATTTATGTCAATGGTTTGATGTGTCTGCATTCCAGATCTTGGCAGATTTCAAGGTATCCTCTAAAGTTTTATGTGTCCAATAGAAGTTAATAACAAAATGACCTGATGCAAATGACATACTTTCTTGAATTATATGAAATAGTATATGTGACCACAGAAGAGGTTCCCTCTACTATATGATTATGCTTTAAAAAATTATCTCAGTACATATCCATGTTTTCATACAAGATGCTCTTTGGCTAATAATTCTGGTTTTGACCAGAAAAGAGAGTGCTAAAGATAAGAAAGCATTTAAAGAAAACTCACTGGAGAGCAATAATTTAAGTCATGATCTGAGCAGTTCCTTAATAGTTTTTTAAGTATAAAACTTATTTTTGCCAATTGTTCTTGTGTGACCCTGAGCAAATTCTTAATCCCTTTCTACTTCAGTTCCTCATAGTAAAATAGTGTTAATGGTAATTCCCTCTTCTGGGGTGGATGAAAGGACTAAAGAAATAATAAATGTAAAGCATTTTTAATAATGCTTGCACATAGTTAACATCCAATACTGTTGGCTCTTATTATTCAAGTCAAGTCAGCAAATACTTACTGAATGCCAATCATAACAAAAGTAGCTGACGATGTTCAGGATAATAACTGTGTGTCAGGCACTAAGTCACACACTTTACATGCATTATCTCATTTAAGAATCACTATGAAGTTGGCATTCCTTTTATCCCAGTTTTCAGATGAGGAGACTGAGGCTTAGAGGGGTAAAGGGGTAACATAGTTGGGAGCTACTGATGCTGGCGTTCTAACAGGCAGTCTGAACCCAGAGTCCAGCCACGACTCCACCCCAAGCAGTGTGCCAGGCACTGGGAAGCAATGGTGAGAAAAGAGCCAAGCTTCCTTGCCCTTGGGAAGGATACAGTCTGGAAGAGAAGACAACCATTAATCAAACCATTACAAAAAGAATTATGGTTTGGCACTACTTCAAGGAGCTGACATCTGAGCTGTTTGAAGAACCAAGAGGAGTTAGCTTGGTGAAGGAAGCGTGCAGTAACTGGGAGAGACTTCCTTGTGGAAAGAACAGCATAAGCAAAGGCCCTGAGGTGAAGTAATGCCCTAAAAGGAATAACCTAATCAAAAGGTCCCACTGTCAATGGGTCCACGCCCACAGGAATGGTTTAACTTTAGGAACAGAATTTTCTGGGGTCCATTCAGCTTGAACATTGAAACAAGCAGAACACTTTTAACCCAGGTCATAACTCGATGATATTGGGGGATAGTCCACAGAGGAAGAATTTCTGAATATGGAGGGAAAAGAGTCTTCCAAATCAGTTCAGTCCAGAAAATAGTAAAACCTAAGCTGGAGAGAGTGATAAATCCCCTCTCATCATGGGCACCAGAGACATTCATGGGCAAGGGGCACTCACAGACGCTAACAAGCCCCAGGAATTTTTGAGGAGGCATTTGCAAAAGAATTTGTTTTGAAGGAGTTGCGCCTTTAGCCAGGGGTCAGCAAACGAAGGCTGGTGAGGCAAATCCTTTGTCTACCTGTTCTTTTTGTAGCCCACAAGCTAACAATGGGTTGTACATTTTTTTAATGGTTGAAAATAAATCCAAAGGGGAATAATGTTCTGTGACACATGAAAACCATGTGACACTCACATTTCGGTGTCCATAAATAAAATTTTGGTGGAACACAGCCGCACCCATTCATTTACGTATTGTTTCGGGCTGCTTTTGCGTCACGGCAGCAGAGTTGAGGAGCTGCAACGCAGACCACATGGCCCACAAGGCCTAAAATATTAACTGCCTAGCCCTGCCCTAGCCCATCACCATTTCAGGGAACTATGCAGTTGCAAAAAGGAACATAAATGAAGTAGTGGAAATGCCTCAATGTGTATATTATGTAAGGCGAAAAGGGTTTGCACTTTAAAGCCCAGACTTAGAATCGCTGTAGATATAGAAAGGACAAACTCAATGCAATTAGTGTATAAGTGTATAGTCATCTATTCAAGGAAACAAGCAGCCCAGCACACTCTAGTGTGATTCTGTGCCACAAGGCAGAGACTGTAGCTGTCTTGTTTCCCTTTGTATATCTAATGCTGAGCACAGGGCCTGGCCCGTTGTATGTGTTCAATTAAAGCTTGACGAACAATCACTGACATGTAAAACAGATGAACAGATGAAGCAGAATCAGGCTAATGAAAGACAAGGCTTTTGGCCGGCATTAGAATAGCAACACAAACCCAGCCCCTCCTAGCTGAAGGCCTCACTGATTGCCCGGTGAGGAAAGACCATGATTAGACCTGTAAGCAATAGTTGGACTTGACAAAGGAGAAACATAATCTTTTTTTTTTAATATATCACAGATTTTAACTCTGTTCTACCAAATCTCATTTTTTATTCCAAAACAGTATCTTCTTTTGGTTAGAAAGAAAAAACCTAGTCTAATTTAAAACTAATAATCAGTTTAGTGTTCATCTCGTCTTTCCTCCCCAGCACCAACCAGGCTTTGCTGTAGGGTCTTGGCGTCCTCTCTGGCTGGGTCCCTTCTCCTCCCATGGGTAGGTGCAGGGAGGCAGACAGTGGAAAGAACAAGGATCTCTTACCTGGGTGTGGCCATGGCCTTCTTGGCACCGACTCTGTGCCCCTGGCCAATGCCGGCTGGCCATGAGGGCTTCTAGGTGGCAGGTGTCTACATGCTGGTTCTCTCCTGGGCCGAAGGCATCTGGGGTCTTCTACACAGGGTTCCTGTCCCAGGGAGAGGCCCTGTGGGGATGTTGTGCCTCCTCATGGCACAGTGCCCTCACCTGTGCAGTGGGGGGAGGGGTCCCTTGGCTCAATCTCTTCCAGTGTGCCCCACTCCTTCACTTCCAGGAATACACCCATTTGCCTCTTGCTTCTGGGGTCCTCTCAGCCCTAGCTTAATCTCAGTCCCTCCGGTGTGTCTGTTTGATTCATAAGAAACTCAGCCATCCTTGAAACACCCAATGATGAGAGTTAGGCCAGTCTTTAGTTCTTGCCCCTTACCCTGTGAACCCTCCCTTTTCTTTCTGCTCAAAAAGACACCCAGGATAGTGCACTGCATAAGCAAAAATTCAACCAGAGGATGAGGGGCCAGTCTCTTCTTATAGGTAACTTCCGTATCTATACATAATTCCCTTAAATGAGGAAGAGGAGTTGGGGGTTGATAGGAAGGCTCTCTTTCACACAGGAAAGAGACGAAAACCCGCACAGTTATCCATATTGAGCTAATGGCTCATGACTCTAAGGATTCCTTTCATCTGCCCTGCCCCACAGTGGTAGTGCCAATTTGGTCAACTCTTAATTAGTCATAAGGAGATATTTGTTTCTAATTTTTCTGCTCTCTATATAATATGGAGTCGTTAATTCCTCTTTATTTTCAGTCTTGGGTCCTAGATGCTAATCCCAGGGGAATAAAAAAAAATTCTAACCAACATTTTCTTACAATCCTACACATTTCTTGCAGTTTGTGCCTCACAGATTTCTACCACCACCTGATGTCTTGTGGGAAGCATTTCCTCAAACCTCAGCCTCTGGAACATAGGCCTCCCTTCTGGTTCTCTAAGTTGTCCACCACCAATGTATCTGCTGATATTCCTGGGTACTTACAAGTGACAGGCATTCTTTTGTGGGCAGGGAACAAAGCAATGAAGCCTCTATGGAGCTTACACTCTAGTGACAGAGCAAACCCTCCATATGTAGGTAGATTATTACTGATGTGAACCTAAAAGAAGTTGGGTCTCACTCAGTATCTTGGGCCGTTCCAGGTCTAGGTCTTCTACAGTGAGGCTTCTGCTTCTCTCTCTCTTTCTTTCTGCCATTGACTCTCCATCCATTCTTAGCCTATCTGAGCTATACTCCTCTGGCCACCCACAAGACCTCTTTCTTTCTAAAACTTTCCTCTGCCTCTCCACTAAGTTTAATTTTGAGACTAGAGCCATTGATCTCATGAGTGACCCACACGTCTTGAAAATGGATGTCTCCTGCCTCTTTGCTCCCACAGTCCGTGACTGGGCCCCCATTATAGCATTTTCCACACTTGAGGGCAGGGACTAGGTCATTCCTTTTTGTATCTCTCTTCCCCTCACACACTCACACACACCACCACCACCCCCTCACCACCATTACCATTGCCCATGCCACAGCTGCCAACACTACCATCTTTGTGCCTTGTACAAAGTAGGAATTCAACAGAAATCGTTTGAATTGAATTGTTTATCCATTAACAATTAACCTTTCACAATGCCGGTGCAGCCTTTTAATAACTCTGCCAGGTCAGGCAATGTAAGGGCTCTCCGGCTTCTAAGCTAGCAACAGGGACAATTCATCAGAGATGTTTCTTCAGGAAGTGACTGACCTTCGCTGCCCAGCTCTCTGTTGGCTGTGGCTCTTGTAAGAATGACCACAGGACTTCAGATTCCACGTCCTCTCATGATCCATGAACTCCCAGAAAGATATATAAAGGAGAGGTCTGTTTCAAAAAGCTTTGCAGTGTTAGCCAGCTTTTGAAACCTTATTTATTGTGTTTCATAATACGTCAATTTAGGACTCATGTTTGGTCAACTCTGCTGAAAAATGTTAGAACTGCAATCTGAGCTTCCTTTGTTGGTTTGAATTTTCCATAAAAGAATTTCTCCTATAATGAAAATAACCAAAAAGGCTTTCATTCATGAAAATATTTGAGGCATCTGAAAGCCTAGTACATGTAGGAGTACTTTTGTACTGGTCTTTTTGAGGAAAATTTCATCTAACTCTTTTTAAACTGTATCAAAATGTTATGATGGATCTCTCCATAATTGCCTCTTCACAAATGGTGATCACAAAATAGACACTAATTAAATATATACATATTTATTTTCATTGAGAGTGGACCAAAGCAGAGGGAAAATCAAGGTTAGTCTTGGTCGAAAAAATAAATAAATAAAGATCAAAACACCTCCAGGGATAATGAGCTGAAAAAAATACACAATGAATTTTGTAAGGCCAATTGATGACAAATTTTCTGTGGCAATAGCTGATTAAACAAAAGAATGAGTAGGAAACTTTACATGTCATTTCTTTTCCATCTGACTTAGAGAAATTGTGTCATACTTTCCATAATTTTCTCCCTTGCATCTTTGAAACTCAGCCAAAGCCTTGGTCATTGAGTTTGTTAGAGAATTAGAAGGACAATCCCTTAAACTTTTAGTAGTTCAATAATTTCTAGTGCGGTGGTCTTTCAGGAGATCTTGGAAGGACAAAAGTCAAATTTATCATAACAGAGGAGAATGTAGTGGAGAATTACAATGGGGGTAGGAATGGTTGGGATTATAATAAATTAAAACGGTTTAGAATAGAATCAGATATTCCTTTCTTCTTCTATTTGAAATGAGAAAACAGTAGATGATTGCCCCATTAATCCATTCAATCATCTAACAAATATTTATTTTGCAAGTACTGTGTGCCATCATGGACAGTAAGAGTAGACAATTAAGGCTAGAGAAAAAAATACTCAGGTAATAAAAAATAAGTTTACTTATTTTGAAGATTTTATCGTATTATCAGCCTATCATTTACTTTGACACCTTCCATAATCTTCTATATTAATGGTTCCTACAAGTTGTTTTTAAGCTAATTCGGACTTAAGTTCCAGATTCCCATAAAAATCTATAAAAATTCCAGGCTTCTAGGTTGTTTTTTTTAAGAATCACAAAAAGTGAAGTGATATGTCAGTGATGCTGGAAACTGCAGGATTGGTGAATATATTAGATGTACTCTATGTGTGATGAAGTATACATCATAATATAAAGTATCTAACATATTGAAAACTGAAGACTTTAATAATAAAACTGTTAGTTGTAATAATATGTTAAGAGGGAGAGGGTCTTTCTTTTTTATTCCTAAAGAATAAATCCAAAAAATATATAAATAATTCCATAGCTTAGTAATTAAAAATACAAATTCAAATAGCAATGAGATACCTTTTGCCTGCAAGTTGACAAATGCCATTTTACAATGACAATGCCTATTGTTGGTAAGAGTTTTGGGAAATAGGCAATTTCAGATAGCTCAGTAGGAGAGTAAATTGATACACGCTTTTTGGAGGATGTTTTAATAAAACCCTAAAATCTTTAAAAATATTCATTATTTTTGATCCAGCAATTCTACTTTGGATCTAATTTTGGGTGATAGCTACACAAAAAGATATATCTCCTAGGACGTTCATCACAGCATTACTTATAACAACCTAAAATAGAAAATTATCTAAATGTCCTTCAATAGAGGACAGTTAAAAAATTAGATTAAATCAATATTTTGCGATATTTTGAAGCCATTAAAAATCACATTGCAGGGGAGCAGATGCGTCTCAAGCGGTTGAGCACCGGCGTCCCACATGGGAGGTCCCGGGTTCAGTTCCCGGTGCCTCTTGAAAAAGCAAAAACAAACAAACAAGAAAAACAGACAAAAAAAGCCATCTCAGTTGGCTCAATGGTCAAGCGCTGGCTTCCCATTTACAAGGGCCTGGGTTCAATCCCTGGTACCTAAAAAAAAATCACATTGCAAAATAGTTAATTCATGGAAAAATATCCATAATATTCTGTTGAGTGAACAAAAGTGCCTGATACATGTATATTTTACCAAATATACAACATGAATTATATATACAAGAGAAAGAAGCCTGAAGGATATACATCAAAATATTAACAATGTTTATGTTTAGAGAGTAGGATTATGAGTAGCTTACATTTTTTTTCTTTCATTGTGCATTCCTGTCATTTCAAATTTTTCTATTAAGAATGAGTAGTATTTTTGTAATAACACAAACACTATAAACAGCATATTTATTTTTAATGTCATCACCATAACTCCAATCCTCAGTGAGCTGACAGTGCACAGAGCAGGCTGTCCCTTGCTGAGGCCAGTCCTGGAATCACTTTGGGCAAAGTATGTACAGCACAGTCGGGAACAGAGAAACTTGCTGAACTTCCACAGGAACCCATAAGAGATAATAGAAAAACTAAGCTTTCAGGGTATTTCAAGAAACATCATCTGCTCCAAGAGAACTTCATTATAAATGGGGTTTCCAAAGAGTATGAAAGCCAAATAAGAATAACTAACACTTGAGTGGAACTTTTAACTTTTCCAGAGGACTCTCACATTTATTAATGCATTTGATCTTCATAACAACTATGCAGGCAGGGGGCTATTAGTATTCTTATTTTAATAATGAAGACATCAAGGTAGAGAGTGATTAAGAGACAAACCCTGAATTGCACAATTAGCAGAGAAGGGCTGCGCTTGGAATCCAGGACTCCTGATTCTCAGTCCAGTGCTCCTTCCCCTGCACATACACCCTCACTCACAGGACTTTTTCCACAGCAGAACCCCATGGAGACTATAGGATCTTCTTAGCTCCTAAGAAAAGAAAAACATCTCTTCATTTTCTTGTGAAATGGGTGAAGACAGGTAGGGCTACAGGAAACAATATAATTCAAAAATTCAGTCTACTTTCACCGAGACTGAGATATAAGGCTTTATGTCTAACAGAGTATCAAATGGTTGTTTTTAGGCTTAAGAATGTGTCACTTTTTTCACTGACTATATACTAGTGTGCATTAGTCCTGAGACCCAGACAGGCAGGAACTCTTTGGAAGCCAAGTGTAGCTAGTGAATACCACCACAGTAAAGCACCAAGGGACGATGCGTATTTAGTGCTGGGTTGAGTGTCTAGTTGAGTAATATAAAGTTACACAGTCCTAATCTTTATCTTAATTAAGAAAGGATTTCCCATCTATGGACTGTATTTTATATAGTAGATGACTTCACAGTTGCACCCAAATGCAGTATGAGAATTTCATTTAAAACCTTTTTGGTTTCAACACTCAAACATGGATGTTTGGGAGAAAGTTTACAACTCTATTTTTAATGAACTGATTTAACTATAGATATTATAACTGCAAATAAAACACATTTACAAAAAGCTGTTGTCTTTAGAATTGTAAATCTATCAAGGTTTTTAGCAGTAAAGCCTTAGATAAATAAAAAGTTGCATCTCTTTAAACTGCGAGTGTTAATTGGACTTCTCTTATCCTCATGAAGAATAAAAGCAGATGTTAATCTGAAACAACACCTTACCATGTATAGTGGTCCTAAGAGGTGGCATTTTCTTTGATGCCCTTAGTTGTTCTGATTGACAATGGACTAGATTTACCTCCCAGTCACATGTTTATTTGGACTTGTAAATATCAACCAATGATAAGTAATTCAGGAGAGAGCTATTCCTAGAGAGGAAGTATCCAACAAGAATGTCACAAGCATGTTTTGTCAGTGGACTATAGCCATGTCAAGGTGAGATAAACTAATCATTTCACCTTGATGCGCTAAATTAAGTAGTGTGAAAAAAAGTCAGAAGACAATGGTGAATAAAATGAGCTGAGTGAATAACTTGCTATTTCCTTGCATAAATAAATTTTTGTGATGATTAAAGCTTGGTGAATAAGTTCAGGAGTGGGGGCGGGAGAGGCAATTATTCCACATAACAGGAGAAAGCATCTGTAATTATTTCATGATAACTATTTAGAGCCAAACAGGAGAAGTTACAGGAAGGGTTGTGGTTGCATATTGATCTAGTAAGCTAGGAAAAGCAGAATTGGTCATTCTGACTCTGAAGACTTGAATTCAGATTCATCTCTACCCAAATGAAAAAAAAGAAATATTATAAGCATGGTCATTGGAGAAAGGTTCAGGTACTAAAAGAATGAACTCAGATATGGGAGCCTGCCGGGTTTGAGGCAAGGATTTGAGGAATGAGTAAGAAGAAAACTTGTTCTCTTCTTCTTCCTCTTGCATGTGCTATCTCTTTTTCCCTCACTCATTTCATTCCATTTCAAGAATTATTGTGCACCTTCTAAATTCAAGGCCCTGTATCAATAGGCACTGAGTACGTGGAAGTTTCCTGCTCTCAGGGAACTTCACGGAGGTGGAGGTAGGTCTATTGGGTGAATTTCTTGCTTTAGTTAAGTGCTGCCCACTTGGAGGACATTTCACATCAGACTGGATAAGAAAAAGCAATCTCAAAGCAGCTAATAAAGGCTGAACAAGAAAATACACATTATTAGTAAAATGTTCATGGGTGACAGCCACCTCCTGGGATTGTCCAGTTAGGCTCTCCTTCAAATGTGTGTTCATATGTGTGTGCATGTTTGTATATGGGTATGCTGTGCATGTGTGCAAATGTGAGCATGTGTATTATGCATGCATACACATATGTGTGCCTTGTGCAAGCATGGGCTTTGTGCACATGCATATGTGTACATTCATGCAGGTGCATGTGTGCCCCAGTAGACCAGCAGTCAGTATGGCATGGAATTTGGCAAGTCTGAGGACCTAAGTCAGGACTTTAACAATCCTATTCATACATTACTATTTATTTTATTTTTCAATCTGGTGATTTTCCTTTGCATATGTTCTAACAGCAGAACATTTCCAATTTTCCCCTGACTTACATTTCCCTCCCTTACAGGATGGCACATGTCTTGCTTTACCTTACTCCAACCCTTTGTTGGACCTTTGCTTGTCTAACATCACTCTAACTCTTTGGTTTATACTTTTCCTACTAAGAAGCCTAACTAAGAAAATGTTTCACCAAAGCTAGAGCAGAGCACATGCACTTGGGACTTTCTTTTTTTCATTGCAAAGGAACAAGGAGACATTGTCACTGAGATTTGGAACACACTGTGTTTTTCCATTAAAATTAGGCAAAGCAGGGGCAAGTGCCAACTCTATTAGCCTTTGGCTGCAGCTTGCATGAGTGTGAATTCAGGTTTTCTGCTTAGTACCATGTAATATATGCTGTGACATGCTGTTGATCCTATGGGATGGGCACTGAGCTTGTACTTCATAGTAAAGGAAGTCTTCCTGGAGGAGATGTCAAAGCCAAGAACTGAAAGATGAGTAGGAGCTAGTTAGGCAAAGGGTGGAGGGAGAGGAAATGCATTTCAGGGAGAGGACCCAGCAAGTGCTCTTTCGGAGGTGAAAGAAAACACACATTCAAGGAGTTTAAAGCAAAATTCAGTATTATTAAAGCATTGATTAAAGAGAAAATGCTTGTCTAAAATTTATAACCAAACTACAGTGTTAAATGCAACAGAATTGTGATACACTCAAGAGATTTCCTTATCTGTTTCAAAAGGCATGACAGGGCTTTCTCCTCTCCCTTCCAAACGGAACCGAAAACAATACTTTGCCCACATGAGTTGAAGATCAGGACTTAAAAACATCTCAGCAACTTGATAGTAGCAGTCTCTGGAACATTTTGTTACAAACGCACAACCTTGCTTTTTAGGATGTGCATATTCCTCTTACCCTGTTAGCACAGCAGGGGACAATTCTCCTTCATGTCACTGGGAAGACCTGACAACAATACCTGAGTGATTCTTGCCCAGGCTCCTAGAGTATCGTCACCACTAAAAGGCCTGCTGACCAAAAGTAGCGTTGTGTGTAGGCATTTTTATGAACATAAAAGAAAGTTCACCTATGATGTATAGGGCATGTGCCTGTGTTAACTGAAAATGAGAAAGGTACTCACAAATAAGGTTGAGGTCTCAGAGCATATCACCATGGTCTAACTCTAACAGAACAACTGCTGCCTGAGCTGTCAAGAACCCTGGATTCAAGTACAAGTTGTACTGCTTACTGAGATCCTGATGTTGCCTTTGGCACTGACAGTCTATGAGTCTATATCCAGAGTATATCAAGTCATGTCTGAAAGGGATCACAGCCAAAGACTTAAGGCTGCACTTATTTTTTGTCAACAGTTCCATTCGTAAACGATGAGCCCATGTCAGAAATCTGTCCTCACATGCCCCCAGCCCTGAGATGGCAAGGTTGATGCTATTAATGGTTGGAAGCCTGCTTTACTTTCCTGGGCCTCTGGGCTCTAAGCAGTGAAACCGTGCAAAACTTGGAAAGCTCTTGCCTGCATGATTTATGGCTATAGCCAGTTCTTTATTCCCTCGTTTTCACAAGCACCAAATTCCATTAGAAAATGTGGGGGGAAATCTGCCAATCCTAGGCTATTTTGGAGTTTCTTCATCATCTCTTGACCTTTGATTTGACAAGCCAAATAACAAAATGAAAAATGGGTTCTGTAGTCTTGACCATGATTACCAACCAGAGCAAGGCACCTCAAGGAAGTGGAACAAAAATTCTACACCACTGGGAGTAGAAAGTTCTGAGCTAGTGGCAAAAGAGAAACTTGAGAATTTGGACACAAAATCCAAATAAAGTAAAGTATTTTAAGTGTGACAAATTATGTTTCTAATTTGCATTTATCTTTGTGAGATAGAAATGGAAGCTTAAGGGACTGTGTTCTATTTTAAGTGGCCTTCTATACCAGGCACATCTTGAAGGGTGATGTTGATGTCCTTGAATTCTATAAGAATGTGTCTATAGGGTCTATAAAAACTACTTGCTATTATCATATGCTGAAGATATTCCACAAAGTTAACATTTTAAAATTTTGCTTACCAATGATCACAATTTTCCTGTACCGTGTTGTAATTTTGTATGAACAACAAGGTATTTCAGTATTGTTGACGGTTTTCCATTTCTGCTATATATAACATGTCTAAATTTGAAAGTGAAAGCAAAGTAATGAGGAAATTTGCAAAGCACAGAAATATATTCTTCTCCTTTCCTTCCTGAATTTTTCCTTGCAGGTAAGGAAGAAGGTGCAATGTGCAAGTTAATCTATCTAAATGAAACCGTAGCTTTTTAAGATTTGAGGGAAAATATTTTTCAGACATTTACATGCATAAACAATTGCACTATGAAAGCTAAACTTAGTCATACAATCTACCTAGATCTCTAGAACATGCGCATACATTAAACCAGTTCAAAATTAATAAAACTCTCTAAATTATGCATGGCGCAGAGGATGAAAAAGTTGATAACAGGAACTGCTGCCTGCCCGGTGCTATGAATTTGGCAATGCACTGAGAGCAAGCCTATAGCTATGCACTAGAGAAGATCATAATACGGTATAATTGTTGCTTGCTCATTTGTTTGAACTCCAAAACTATATCAAATATCACTTAATTATACACATAGAAAACCATTACAGAAAAGAACTTGCACTTGAATAGCTCACTGGAAGTGAGGACATTTAATATTATACAGCTCCAATAGGTGCAAAAAAGATACAGAGTAAAGGCTGCTAATTAATCTGGAGTTCTAGGTTTGCAACCTCAAAAGAAAATCGAAAGAATATTTCCTGGAGTTTGAATATGTAAAGTTTTAACAGCTCCATCTGGTACATGCCCTCTGATTACCCAGAATGTTGGCTGGCGTTTTGAGGGACGCATTTGATAGCTGGCCAAGTTTAAAGGTCTATTGGAGGTAAAACAATACCCACCCTTTAACATAGAGTGCCATTGTTCCTTAACAATAAAGCTCTCTGGCTTATTTGAATGTCAACAATTCAGAAAAGTTGATGTTTGGAGCCATCAAATAAAATGTTTTTGTGAAACAGTTTATTATTTCAGTGGTAATTATTTGAATCATTCATGGTAAAGGATGTTTGCTAATGAGAGCTTGGCTGCTGTAAATTCCAGGGAGACTGAGTGCTCTTTGTGCTGACAAAAAGACCCAAATCACTGGAGAGCGACTGACTGGACAAATCATTCATCTATGCAAATGCCAGCCGAAATGGTCAGATGCATTTATTACCCTCCTCATTATAGTAAACAAGGCAGGAATCGTGACTGGCAGTTATCAACTTGCCCTGAAGTATGATTTGTTCTCCTACCACTATTTAAATGAGAGGAAAAAAGGCATGCCACCAGGGACTTTGTTGGTTTATAAAAGAGTAAATGTCACATAGCCCAGTGCTTAAAGACGTTTGATTGACAAATGTTTTATTTGACATATCAAACAATGATGGTTTTCATATCAAATAGTCCATATTTGTTAGCAAAATTCTTAACCCCTTGAAGTTTGGCCAGTGCTTTTAGCTCACTTCTGCCAACGCTTAGAAAGTGGAACACAGATGGCAAGTTACATTAAAGGCAATACCAAATATTTCTACACATAATGTGCAAAGACCTAAAAATACTCTGCATTGGGTGACAGAAATGACACAGTGTTTTATCACAACACATATAGTGTAAAATGTTCTTCTGAACTGATAATGCAAATTAAAGTGATGTTGACCTACTTGCACTTACTAAGTATTCTTCTGCTCTTTAGTGCAAGATAAGCTAAACATTAAGCACTTTATACAGCATATGTCACAGTGAAATCTAAATTGAATGGTGTAACTCTTCTTAGATGTCACAACAGTGTCACAACACGTTCAGGGTTTCAGGGCTTGCAGTTAAAGCCATAGTACCCTCATATAACCCCTTGTTCTCGTGTGCTCAAAAGTTTTCCCTTCTTGCTTCCTCTGACTTAAGTTTTGTATGTTTCATCTCAGTCTAAATGATATTTGCAAGGGTACTTCATAATACGGAAGCATGCCAGGCAGATCTGTGAGCATACAGAATTTGTACTCAGGTTGTGATTTGATAAACGTCAGAGGACAACTTGCCTCACCGGCACTTGGGGATGAAATGTTCCCGCACAGGCTCTCTTTTCCTTTATTGCTCTATTTTGGGCTGTCACCACTTCTGGAGTTTAGTGCCTCTTCTTTCTTAGAACCAAGATTGAACTGTTCATTTTGAAAAGCTGGAAGTAACTATAATCACTAAAAGAGTTTCTAAACAAACCCAAAAGTGTGGGAGGTTTTCCCAGCTTAGAATATAATATGAAAATTTCATAGGAAATCAGGGTTTATCAGTCCCTTGTGTTTCATTCAATTAATTGGACATACCTCTGGGCTTTTATGTGTCCTTCAAATGTACTTTTCCATACATCCTTTAAATGTATGATTGTACAAGGTTTGTTGCTTCTCAAGTAAAACTTGGATCTAAAACTTTTTCCACAGAAACATTTCCATTTTTATGATGAGTAGAAATCACAAAAGAGAATACGATTATTAGTGAAAAACACCTATTCCCACTGCTGCCATTTCCTTCCATGTGGTGGGCCATCCACTAGGAAACTCTTGGCCTATCTCTTTCCCATCACCCAGTGGCACCTGTGACTGGTACAAAAGGGAAAAGGCTGAGCCTCCCCTGTTATGGGTTGAATTGTGTCCCCCCAAAAGTTGTGTTGAAGTGCTTTTCCCTAGTACCTCAGAATGTGACCTTCTTTGGAAGTAGGGTCATTGCAGATGGAAATAGGAAAGTTAAAATGAGGTCATACCGAAGTAGGGTGGGCCCTTGATCCTTATCAGTAGAGGAGAGGAGACAGAGAGAGGCACAGGGGAGAACACCCCGTGACAACTGGGGCAGAGATTAAAGCCCAGAGACTGACAACAAATCACCAGAAGCTGGAAAGAGGGAAGAGGAAGGATTCTCCCCTACAGATTTTGGACTTCCAGCCTCCACAACTGAGAGAAAAGAGATTTATGTTGTTTTAAGCCACCCAGTTCGTGGTACTTCATTACAACAGCCCTAGAAGACACGCTCCTTCTGTGGATTACTTTGGGATACACCTGGATGACTGGAGAAAGCCTGGACTCTGGTGGGGCCCCTGGAGTAGGGAGGCTGCATCTCCAGCCCCTCCTGAGACTGAGGGGGTAAATCTGCCTAATTCTAGGTATAGTATTAGGAAGCCCACTGTTGCTTCACAACGAGGTCACGGTCTTCAGTAGTTCTAGCCAAAGTTTGAGCACCATTGCCTTGATCTCTCAGTGTGTTCAGAAATTGGGCAGGCAGGCAGGAGATGTTTATCAATATTGATATGCAAATGACATCTGTTTCATTAATAAGTTACTGGAAACACATTTCTTCTGCACAAAATAGTACAAATTTGTTAGGAAAGCCTGGACTCAACTGGCTTCGTCAAATTTCATTCCTTTCAGAGGTAAACAAAAATATCCCTTAGGAGGAAGAAACCGGGCTTTTTTCTCTAATTCATGGGAATGTCTCTTGAGGGGGAGAGTTTGGCTTAGGTCGGAGGGTGTATAATGGGCACAAAGTCGAGGCACTTTTCTGATCAAATGAAGACTTGAAGCTGCCCTGAAATCACACTGAATAAGTGGCTGCCTGCTTCACGTCTTGTGGGGGCTGAGAACATTTCTTGATGGAAAGCTTCTTGAGGGCTGGGAAACCTCACAGACATCTCAACATGTATTGCCTTTCGGAGCAATGCCTTGGCTTCAGCTACTGACTTGGCAGTTTTTCATCGACAGGGAGCTTACATGTGCCACACCTGGGCCAGACCAGCCATGTTTCTTCTGCTATATATAGGCAAACCCTGCGTTTTGGTTTGTGGCTATAGCTGCTCCTTGCAAGAATGACTATCTTTATCTCAGGGTTTTTGCTGAAGAAATTGTTTCACCTTGTATGTCAATTGCTGTCTATTGCTGTTGATTATGAGAATTATATAGCGTTGCTGTTGTGGTTTGCTCCCCAAATATACCCCTCATTTTACAGCCATAGGCTTGTCTCCATCTAGTTGCCTATTGAAATCCTGCCCTTTGAAATGTTAGGCAATTATCTCTAGGTAATGGGATTGTGGGCAGTGGGGTTATTTGCTTCATTATCCTTGTTTATATTGTCTTTATGTTTTGTCATGTTTATTTTATAATTAGCAAAGGACTGTAAAGCCATAAATATTATAAAATGCTCAGACTCAACCCATATCATCATGATCTGATCTCTCTCTCTCTCCATTTTTGTGCTCTGCTTTATCTCTGTTGATCTTATCCTTGACTTGTATTCTTCTTGTGGTTGCAAGATGGATGCCAACTGCCCTGGGGTTTGGTCTGGCTGGCTTCTCTTGCCCTAAAGGAAAATGTGCATTCTCATTAAAAGTCCTGAGATTCACTCTGATTGGGCCAGCTTAGGCCATGAGCCCATCTTTGAACCAATCATTGTGGTAATGAAATCGGATGCCTTATTGTCTTAGGCATGGGTCCACTCTCTAGGGCTAGGAGTGGAGACTCACCTCACCCCCAGATAATGGGAACTGAGAGTAGGCCAGGCAGGGGTGCAGCGCTAATCAAAAAATTAGCCAGGCAGGCAAACAACAAATGTTCACTCTGCCTTTCTGGCCAGCCTCCATGTGAAGTCACCAAGAAAAGAGTTACTGAAGCCACAACATTGGCAGTAGTTTTTGGACTCTCTCATATACCTGAATAACCCTTTCTGTGTTGCCTACTGTGATTTTTGTGATGGAGATTTTTGACAGTGATTTCATTTCCTGAAATTTCATTTTGTTTAATGAATAGCACTTTGAATTCCAGTTATAGTTTTTTGTTTTGTTTTGTTTTGTTTATATTTTCTACAGGGCTTTGAAAAATTATGAACATATATATGGTCACCCTAACTTTTTTTTTGGAGGGCTACTTAACAAGGGTTAATAAGCTCTTTAGAATCCAACAATGAGTTTTCCAACCTATATATACCATGCAATGACTCATGATAGACATTTTAGCTCACATTTGGGATATTTAGCTAAAAGCTTTGGCAAGAAAAGGAAAAACTCAAATTATCAATATATCAGATTAATGAGGCTAATGCTTAGACAATTTGGTAAATACACTCTAGATAATGCCAGAACTCAATTTTAAAAATGCACTAGGGGAGCCAGTGTAGCTCAGTGGTTGAGCACAGGATTCCCACATACAAGGTCCCGGGTTCAGTTGCTATCCCCGGTACCTAAAAAAAAATTTAAAAAGCATTAAAGCACATGTAAACTCCTATAAATCATACAGATCTGTTAACTGTTGATACATCTACAGTTACTTGAGAAATCACCTAATTGTCTAATGCATATATCCTACAGTTTTTTCTATGCCTGCAAAGAAAACTGTAAACTACTACTTAAATAGTATTTTTTAGCTATGTAGTATGAGATATTTTTAAAATATTAATTAATTCAGACAGCAATCCCATATTGGTATATCTGTTTTATAAATGGAGCAACCTAAAACTGCTGAACTGAGTAACCTAAAATGAATGAAAGGCAGAGTTAGAATTCGAACTTGACATTTTCATTTCACAACTGACCATTAAACAAATATGGGATAGGAACTGTAAGTGAAAAATAGGGATAGAACTAGATTTCATTTTTTTAAACATCAAAGTCTGAGAAAAGACAAGATTGAAGTTTATAAAAATAAAGAAAAGTATGTGTACCATTGGCATCCCCTGATATTTGAAAGACAATAAGGACAAATGTGAGAAATCGCTATTTCATTTGGCTAGTATAAAACATATTTCTTAGTTGCTGTGTTCTTTGGACTGGTAAAGGATAATGGGCAAGTGGAAGAATTGTGCAGTTAAACAAAAATCAAAAGCTGGGTTCCTGTCCCAGGACTGTTTCTATCTACCTGAGTAACCATTGTCAAGCATTTTACCTCTCTGGACCTCAATATCTTCATCTTCAAAAAGGGGTTTATAACCTCTATCTATAAAACTATTGTAGGGATTAAATGAGATGACGTCTGTGAATATCCTCAGTAACTGGCATCGAATACACACTGGTTCTTTCTCGTCTCTGTTCATAGAGCTGTTGCCATCAGAATCATACCTGCACATTGAATGCATGGCATCATCATTATCAATTTGCCAATTGTTTCCCCATGAGACTGAACTTCTCCAGAATAAGGGTGGAGTTTTATTCATCTCCTTATAACAGTGCCTGGTATGACATGATGAGAACCCTGCAAATGTTACCTAAATATAGATAAGGTATAATACCTGATCTTGGACCCCAGGAAGCAGATACTTTATTTACAAGAAAAGAGTAATACACGTGATGTAATCAAGGAATGACACAAAACAGCAAATATTTAAGTATTAAATGTGTGGCACTGCATAAGTGAAAAATCAGGTAAGTGAAGTTAGGGGAAACATCAATGAGGATGGATGAGCCTTAAGGTAGACCTTAACAAATGGGAAGATTTTACTACCAAGAGAAAGGTACAAAATGCAGTACAAAAGGAATGAGCAAAGGCACAGATGTGGCAATAGACATGAAAGTCTTGGAGACATTATGAAAATCTAAACATAACTAGGGCAGAAAATTCATTTGGGGCTGAAAGAAAGATTACACGGCTATGGCCCAATCTTACAGAGCTTTGAGTCAGCCAACAGGTATGTCTGAATAGCTATAAATGCCTGTGCTTGCAAGAGCCTATATCCTCTGCTAAAGCAAAAACAGTGATTTAAAAAAGCAGAGTAAAGCCACCCTCCCCTCTGCAGTGCTGTCCTGGTCTCTCTCGCACTCTCCTCCTGACCTGCTCTACTCCATCCATGCCAGCCTCCTTGCTATTCCTGGAAGAGCCTAGGCACGGTCCTGCCTCAGGATCTGTATTTTGACTGTTTCCTCTGCTTGGTATGCTCATCCCCCAGACATCTTCCTGGCTACCTCCCTTGCATCCTTCAGACTTATGCTCCTCTCTGGCCTGTTCCCTAAGCTCCACCTTGAACTCCAGATTTAATACAGCAGCTCCTCCACAGCATGTCCTATTCTCCTGATTCCTCCCTCCCCTGCTCTAGGTTTTTTCTCAGAGCACTGTTCACCTCCTTGCATGTCATAGATTTACTTATTTATTATGCTTGTTTTATACCCCCACTTGAGTGTAAGCTCCATGAGTGCATGGGTCTTTGTTTTGTTCACTGATTTTTCCAAGTACCTGGCACATAGTTTATTAAATGATAAACAATCATTTAATGAATAAATGAAGATGTAGCAAAATTCAAGTTTTGACCAAATGGAAACAAGACAGGTTCCAAATTCAAGTAAAGTTATTGATAGTGTTAGGATTATTGAAATTTTAGCTTTCCAGTTTAAGACTCTGATTATTTTGGTAATATATACTCAAACCAAAACAGAATCTGGACTTGTATTTTTCCATGCATTTACTCAACTGAAAGTCACTTGAGCTTTATAGAGGGTTGAGGAAAAAAGAGAAATTTGTGGAAAGCCACAAATTTCACACTGACATTAGCTGAAGCTGAGGAGACAAATGCAGAACAGAACGCCCTCAATCAATGAACTTGGTTTCAAATGTGTATTAAGAAACTCTGAAGTCTTAATTCCTTTTCTTAGAAATGTAGAAAGGTCAGGAACCTTGGTGACAGACTTTCTTTGATCTTCCAACTGAGGTTTCCAAATGTTTTTCAGATATTTAAATGTGGATAAAAGGTCAAACATCTTGAGCTAAAAGTTACAAGAAGGCTTTAAAACTTGGTGCGTTAAACAGTTACACAAACTAAATCACCATTCATCAGGGAGCAAGAGTAATTTAGAAACAAAAGCTACTGTGGCACTTAAACTTCATCAGCACAAATGGTAATTTGGCAATCAGCTTAATTCTGGGCAAGAAAATTTCTTTTCCCAATGGGGATAATGACTGTAAATATAATGAGAATTTTGTGCCAAATGCAGAAAAATAATTTAGCCATACACTAAAAATTCAAATCAAAGTTTCATATTAGGATTAATATTATTTATTCATAGTACTCTAGTCATATGACTTTGGTACTTCAGCCAGGAATTAAAAGTTGGAACCCAGAAGCCATCTTTAACTCATTTTTTTTTCTCCTTCATACATTGCAATCTATTATTCAGTCATCAGGACTTATGGATTTTTCTTTTAAAAATTCACTAGTGCTTATACCTTTTCTATTCTCACTTTCATACCCTAATCTCAGAGAGACTCTAACTAACCCATGTCTCTCTGCGTTTTGTTTCTCCCTCAAACTGTGCCTCTAATTTACTGCCTCCAAATTAATCTTCCTAAAATACCTCCTCCAACACTCAATTTAATAAAGATGTATTAGCACCTACTATGAGCCACCCACTGTGCTAGGTGTTATTCCTTGCTCTGTGTTCCTTACTGGAGGACCTTGATTAACAGATCCTCCATCCTTCTCTCATTCAACCCAGAATCCAGGTGTCATGGTGGATTCTTTTCAGCACATGTCCACTTTACTCTCTGAATATATCTTAACCAAATCCCTCTCCATTCCCACTGATACTGTCTTAGTTCTGACCCTCAACAATTTTTGCCTTCTAAGTGGGCATCTAGCCTTCTCCCCCTCAATCCTGGCAAGTTCTGAGCAATATTTTAAAAACGTAATCTAAGTCTGCCATGGCCCACCTAAATTCCTTCAATAGCTTCCCAGTAGTTCCGGAGCACAAACTTCATTCTGCAGGACAGCATCTCAGCTTTGCAAAGGACTGTCTCCAGAATAGTCTAGTGTGAGGCTTTTTCTTAGTTACATAGAAGGAATGGGGAGCAGGTTATTTTCCTCTAACCAAATGGGCCCTTTCATGGAAGGTCAGACTCACCAATTCCAAACGAAAGCCAGGCACACTTTAGTGTCCCTTCCCAGCCCACCTGGACCATGTGGGTCAGGAGCAGGAGCATCTCTAGCCCAGAGGAAAGTAAGGGGCTTCAGTTCTCATCTCTCCAGGCAGAGTGCAGTGCTAGCTGGGTGTGGAGGTGAGAGTTGGGGTTAGGGTGAAACATCCCAGGAATGATGGAAACACTGAGTCTGAGCAAAGAAGGATCTGCATTTCAGCCTTTGGTGCTTCCAGTTACCTCAGTCTGCCTGGGAGGGAGAGTTCATGGTGCCCTCCCTTTTATAATGCTAACCGGGTGTAGACCAGGTTCTTGCTGAGAGCAGCTCGGCCTTCAGCACCTGCATTGCCTATGCACACAAACCACCAAATTATATTTTTAAAAGGCAACTACATACTTAGATTTCAATCAATTTTTACTTAAACTTAAATTTATTGCATTATAAACAATTTTCATCATCTACTATTAGTTGAATGCCTATAAGCTTCATACAATTCAGGGCTGTCTGGAAACCAATGAGTGAAAAAATCATTAGAAAGTGACATCTGCTTTGGACATTATCCTATCACATACACCCAGCAGGTCCATATCTTAGTCCTCAGCAGGCCACTCTCCCATTCTATACTTCAGAAGGGTGACTCCAATAAATGTTCCCTCTATTGGTGTGAAGTGAGTAACTTGATTGGAAGCAATGTTGTATGGGAGGCAGTGATGGTTATAGGGTATTCAATGAGTCAATGGGAAGAGTTGTTAGAAAAGACATAATAGGCAGAGAAAGCAAATTCAGATTCAGAATAATTGTCTGTTCCTATAAGGATGAATCACTCTACCTTCCATGATGAAAGGATGCCAAAATGATTCAACTTGTCAGAGGGAATCTGCCATTTTCCACCGAGACTTAAGTTCTAGCAATTCTGGGCTCATTGTGGTTCCCCACACATACTCACACATCTAGGTGTTTGTACATGCTCTTCTCTCTGCCTGGAACACTCTTCCCTTTCTTCTCTACATAAGTAACTGCTGCTCATTCTTGAAGACTGAGATCCTAAACTGCAGAGACTATGCCTTGCATATATTTTTCTCTCAGTTCAAATGTTCATTGAACTGAATAGAAGATGAACTCACCAAAGGAGAACAGAGTGAGAACAAAACCGAAGGTAGACCCTTGGAGAATACCTAAATTTAGACCATAGATAGAGAAAGAGAAGTTAAAGGATTTTTATGGTAGGTCTGAAAAGTAGAATGAGAACTACAAGAATGACATGATGTGGAATCCAAAGGAGAGAAGTTTTCAGAAAGAAGAGCTGATCGACTATCATGTATTGCAGAGAAATCAGGGCACTGCTGGATTGAGAGTTTCCTGAGTTGGCCTCATTTTCAGGCAGACCCTCTCTATTTGGTAGCCATTGCCAACTTGAGTGTCATATTCACCTGCTTTGCAACTCCAGTAGAAAAAAGGTGTCTATTTCCCAATAATCCCAACAAAAGACTTGGGCTTAATTCTCATTGACTCCCATGAGCCAGCCACTGGCCAGGGGAACATGGTGTTCTGAAGGACCAGTTCTGATTCAGGTGCCCAACCCTGGAGCAATGGGGGTGAGGTCAGCCCCATCTGGACCACATGGACTGAGCGTGGGGGAGAATTTTTTCTACAGTAATGTAGAGGTGTTTCCACTAGACCAGAGGTTCTTAACCAGAGGTCCACGGACCACAAAGGGTCTGTGGAAAGATTTCAGGAGGTCTGTGAGCTTGAATTGAAAAAAAAAAATCAACTTATTATCTTTGTTTTCGCTGACCTCTAACTGAAATCTAGCATTTCCTTCACTTTTGAATGTAAATAAATTACAGTAGTATTCATTTCACCTGACTGGCAAAGGGGTATGTGGAACAAAAAACGTTAAGAACCCCTGCACTAGACAAAGGGGAATGGATGTTGGCCAAGCAAAAACAATAGAAATCCACTCTAGCAATACCTGAAGTAACATAATTTTCAATGTAAATTAGTAAAAATATTCTACCAGTATATAGTTTTTAAGAGGAGCTACAGAAAACTTTGGAAGGTAAATCCTTGAAAAATTATATACATGTTTAAATCTCTCTCCCTCCTTTCTGTGTGGAGTGGTAAAATGAAGAATTTATCCCTTTCTTAATTGTAGATGTTAACAGTACCTTTAGGGTGATAGAGAGGAGGCCTGAGTTCTGTAACTCCTATAGCTCTCCTATAAAACGTTGAGGCAACAATTTCATTACATAAATAGGTGTGTATACATATGTGTATATATCTTATATACTATCCACTAAAATTTTCTAAGATATCAATTTCAAAGTAATAGAAATTCAAATAACTATCTTTAATTTACATTTTTACATTTTTATATTAAGCTTGAAATTTTGGTTAGGAGACTAGGGCACAACAATATCATATTTGTATAGATCTTGTGACAGTTTGAATTTGGTGAATTCCAGAAAGAGATTATGTTTGTGAAATAATTCATTCCTGTGGGTGATTGATTGCATTAGATTCTATTAAGGGACCTTGATTAGATCTTTTGGTTAGATTGCTGTTTATTTTTTTGGAGGTACTGGGGATTGAACCTAGGACCTTGTATGTGGGAAGCAGGCATTCAACCACTGAGCTATACTCACTCCCTGCTTAGATTGCTTTTGATTGGACTGTGTCAGTGAGGCATGACTCAGTTTGGGTCCCTGCCCTCTTGCTGGGCCTTATATAAACAGAGACACAGAGGAAGAAACATATGGAGAAAGGAAGGCACCCTTTTTGATCCTGCCATGTGAAAGACAGACAAAGTAGAGAGAGTGGACTCCAGGGTCACCCACAGCTGCAGAAGGACAGAGAAGCCCTGAGAGGCTGAGAGAGGAGGCCCAGAAAGAGAAGAAAAGCCATATGCCTGATCATACACAGCTAGGATCCAGTAGTCTGTGAGCCTGGAGGGGAAGGCAGGGACCTTGGTAAAAATTGGCCACCATCTTGCTTCACCATGTGGCAGGACCCCAGGATCAGCAGTAGCTGACTTTGGTGAGAAAACATCTCTGCTGATGCCTTGATTTGGACATTTCACAGCTTCTGAACTGTAAGCTTTTAACCTAAATAAAATTCCGATTATAAAAGCCAACCCATTTCTAGTACTTTGCATTGGCAGCCTTCTGGCAAACTAAAACACCTGCTATTACCCTTTTTTGGTTCTATCCATGATGCACAAACAATGAAATCTGGCCAGAGCACTTCCTATTAGTAAATCTAATTCTTCATATCAACATTACAAAGGCATTCCACTTTGTATAGCATTTTAGATTAGTAAGGGACTACAACGCTACACTCATTACCTAGCTGAACTACCTCATTTCACAGATGAATAAAGTGGTGGCCAAAGCAGCAGAGCAACTGACCCAAGATCTGTCAACAGCAGAGGCAAGTCTAGAGCAGGAAGACCAGGACTGAATTGTACTTTTGCTACTTTATCCCAATGCTCAATGTGCTCAAATTCTAATTGTAAAGTTTAAGAACATTTAAATACAGTTAACGTATTTAAATACATGTTGCATTTAGATACATGTAACCCAATCAGTTATTCTGATCTTTATTTGGGTCTTTTTCAAAATTTGAAGGGGGAGATACACAGTCTACAGCAACTCATTTTAAATACCTCTCCTCTCCTATTCTTTAGCCTGAAATTCCTAGTAGCTTCTTACTCTCTTATTCCAGAGCTTGCTCTCTCTCTTTCTTCATCAGTAACAATATCTTGACCCTTTATGGTACAGTAATCTGGTATCTCAGTTGTCACTACTCATGCCATGTTACCTTGTCTGGACACATTTTCTTGTAACACACAACTATTTGAGGATTGTGGTTCTTTCTTCTGCTTTGTCTACTTTTCTTGAGAGAATGAACTATGGACTATAGCGGACTTACTGGTATTCTACTATAGGCTTATTGTCATTCTAGCAATGGAAGAACTTATATCATTGATGTGGAGGCAGTGGCCACTGGAGGTTCTGAGGGCAGGGAGAAGATAAAACAGGTGTAATACGGGGGCATTTTGGGGACTTGGGAATTGCCTTAGATGACATTGCAATGACAGATGCAGGCCATTATATATCTTGCCATAACCTACAGAATGGGTAGGGGTGGGAGGAGAGTGTAAACTACAATGTAAACTATAATCCATGCTTAGTGGCAATGCTCCAAAATGTGTTCATCAATTGCAATTACTATACCACACTAATGAAGGATGTTGTTAATGTGGGTAAATGTGGGTGATGTGGGGAGCAGGGCATATGGGAATCCCCTATATTTTTTATGTAACATTTATGTAATCTAAATATCTTAAAAAAAAAATAGTGGTAGGAAATGTAAGGGGGAGCTAAAAGTGGGAGCTTTAGGGAAGGCATACATCTCTGGAGATATAGAGAAAAGATACTTAAGAGTCCATCCTCATCTTTCAAATCTGGGATTGCTTTGTGAAGAAGCAGAACTTCTTCTCCCCCTTGCTCAGGACAACAAACTTTGTTCTCATGAGAGACGATTGACTGTGTGGGTTTGTAATCAGTCCACAAGGAATGCCCCTGTTAAAGAGGGTTTGGTGCCACCATAAGTCTGCCTTTGCTTATATACTGATCTCTTCCCTGATCAGAGTGGTTAAAGTGGCAGAATTGTTTTTACTTGAAACAACTCAGCTCATCCCTGATTTTGAAAGGAGTTCAACAAAAATGGTTTGGGAGGCTTTCTTTAGAAAGGAGTTTGATGACCCTTGTAGGCCCTTAACTCTTCATGGACTTGAGTAACATAACTAGTACATGCTTCTTTCTTCACCCTACATCTTCTATATGAAGTTAACTATAAGTAAAGATCCCAAAATCCACGCAATATCTAGTATGGTTCCAGGTGTGGCTAAGGCAACAGTATCTATCCTGCCCCCAGTTTGGATGCTCTTCTTGAATAGACCTGAATCAGTGAATTTTTCCATGTCCCATACAGTTCATGTTCCCTAGGGTCTGTGTTAAATGCTCACACCAGAGCAGTTACTGTCAATTTCAGGGCATGAGCAGTCTTACCATTAGCATTTGCTTCTTCATCGGTTGTATTTCTCCTTCACTACACACTCAGCAAAACACCTATTTTGGTTGCTTGCTTTCCTGGGAGTGGGGTCTTTCTCCCTGTGTGGTGCTCCCTGGTCCTTGCCCCGTCTTTCCCTGACCTTTACTCTCCATATTCCAGAGCAGTGATGAGAAAAGCACTTTTCATGCCATCTCAATTTCTCAGAAGAGGGAGAGTATAGGATTGGAAAGAAATGGGCTCCTCCACTGTAGAGAATGTATGAACTTTATGATACCTTGTGGTGTCTCAGGGTTTTATTGTTTAACCTTTTTATGTCACTTTTAAACATAGATGATAGCTATGTCAAACATGGAGTATATTTGCATTCTCCATTCAAGTTTATCAAAGTAAATGCCCCTTTCATTTCATTACATGATGATAATATGGTTTTCCTCCTCTGATCCATTAATAAATTTCTACTATTGAACTATCCTTGCATTTCTGTAATCAACTTGACTTAGGTCATTCCTTAACATTTCAAAATACTTAAAGTCAATGAGCTTATTTTTTATTTAGGGGGTTGGTGTCAGTTCTTTTAAAGGAGATTGAAGTTTTTTGTGCTCTCCTTGTCAGGTGGGAACTAACTTCATATAAGGAATAAAGACAGTTTCTTTCTTTATGCTCTGGACAAGTTTATATAAAATAGAAACAATTTGTTCCTGGAAAAATGAAAGAATTCAACTGCAAAACCATCTGGACTCTGCACATTTTTGAGACATGTCTGTGACAACTTATATTTTCTGTGAAAATTGATATATTTAGGCTTTCTACCTCTTCTAGGACCAGCCTTGGTAATTTGTGCTTTCTTAGACTACTGTCCATTTCTTTCAGATTTTACTAATATAGAGCTATGTAAAGTAGTCTCTTGAAATTCTTTTAATATCCTATTTCCTTTTTCATTTCTAACTTTGTGTATAGGGCACTTCTGATAGCATAATTGGTTTTTGTGTGATTGTTAGAAGTCAAATCATTCTTAGACAAATTTTATCTTATGGATACAATGTTACAAATTAGAATTCTTTTCCCATTCATACTATAAAAACATCAAAGTTAATCACAGAAGTAAATACAAAATAAAATTCTTAAACAGAAACAAATATTTGTAAATGTATAAACCCAATATTTAGAATAAAAGGTAGATTTCAAATATTCCTTTTGGAGGTAAGCTTTCTTAAAATGAACTCAGAAAGTTTAGATTAAGGTTGTTTTCTGTGTTCTTTGTAAGATTTCTTAAAGCAAGTAAAGACAGTCTTTACTGGTCCTAAAGGTCTCCTCCCTTGGAGATTTTTACTGTGCAAAGTTTGGAAAGGTAAATTCTGAATGACAGGGTTAGTTTAATGCTAATTCTGTATGATTGATCATAGGGTACATATGGTTGAGGTGAATTTGGAGAGAGAGGCAGGGATCAGATCACCATGGGTCCTGTATCTTACATACCATTATAGAATTTTGGACCAGATCCTACAGATGGGGGCAGGGGGCTACTGGCAGGTTTTAACCATTGGTGTAATATGATTATATTGCTTCTTTTTTTAAAGATTTATTTATTTATTTATTTATGC
>JAQZBX010013298.1:0-32685 GCA_029593785.1 Cabassous unicinctus | reverse complement strand
CATCTTGACAAAGTACTTTGAGGTGCAAAAGTGTCTTATTTTGAGGAGGCCCCACTTATCAATTTTTTTCTTTCATTGTTCATGCTTTGGATGTGAGGTCTAAAGACTGCTGAGTGCTCCTTATATTCCGGTAGTTGGGGGTCTTTCCCACATAGAACAGAATCTTCACAAGATATGCAAATACTCATTAATTTGAATGCCAAGATAATCAAAGTAAGCTTTCTGCCCTAAAGAAGTTCACAGCATACACAGCTTTCTCAGATTTGTATTTTTCTATCTACTCACACCTGAAAAAGTCTGTTTCTATTTCCTAGTCCCCAAACCCTAAAAAAATGTGAATTCTTTATAGGCAATGTGTAAAACCTTTAGCTCATCAAAACCTCTGAATTCCTTCTGGGTAATCTATCTTTGTATGTGGAAGATCTGTTTCCTCGTATGGGGAGTCCCTTTAAAGGCTGATCACATCCTCACACTCCTAGTGTCTAGCTCAATGACATGGCTATGTCAATATTTGACAATAATATTTTATACTGTTGATAGTGGTAGTTGTGTTGACATGAAAAGGCAGCAGGGATGATTCCTGGGATTATGTCTAGCTGAGTTTACCAACCTGTAAAATAGAGTTAATAACACCTATGTCGCAGAATGGCAGAGGATAATAAGAGAAAAGGAAGTAAAAGCATCTAGCATGGCACCCAAGCGATCAATAAATGCAAGCTGAAGCTGTTTAGGAAGTCAAAACATGGACTTGTCAGGAAGTTATTTAATGAGAACCTTCTTTGTGAACTTCATTGGGTATCACAGTCAAGCATAATGCATATTTAATATTATTGATCAAGAAAAGGTACATTCATTGTTATAAGTGTAAGTAACCCCTGAATTATGGGTGTGATTGTAGTTGAAAGGGGAAGTTTAGGGTCCCATGTGCCACTAAAAGGAAAGCTAGAGGATAAAATATGGGACTCTGTACCATAGTGAAGCCTGTTGCGGAGGATGACTAGTTAATAGTACAAAGACAGGAGTATTCTTCCATGAACTAGAACAAATGTACGTCACTATTACAAGGGATTAATAATAGGGTGGTATATGGGGAGGGGGGAGAAACTAACAAACTATGGATCACAGTTAAGATTGTAACATTTTTTCATCAATTTTAACAAATGTGCCACACCAATGCTAAGTGTCAATAATAGAGTATAACGGTGTGGTGGTTTGAAGCTTTTGTGGACCCTAGAAAATCACCTTGAGCTGCTTTCCCGCATGGCAACTATCAGGTGCCCTCTTGTTTATCAGTCCCCACCACGCCTACTTTTATCACCTACCCAGCTCCTGTAAGCATTTGAGTTTGCAAGTTCTTAGGCTGGCACTGGTTTCTACTTTTGTAAGGAAAATTGAGGCTCAGGCATAAAAAGTACTTTACCCAACATTAAACAGCCAGTACATGGCAAAAGCTGGGTTTTCAACCTAGAGATTTCCAAAATAAACTCTATACTCTTTCCACCCCACTGGGCTGAATATGAGACAAATTCACCTCATTTACTTCATTCCATTACCTCCTAGTACTTCTGTAATCTGTACAGAGCCCATCTATAAGCATGGGGACACATATTTCTCCTGAGCGTATTCAAGTGTGTGCACCATGCCCCATAGGCTACAAAGCTATGCAATATAAATTTTTTCCTCCAAAGATTTCCTCTCCCCACCCCCCATTGTTTTTGCGTTCATTGCCTGCTGTGTCCATTTGCTGTGTGTTCTTCTGTGTCTGCCTTTTTTCTCTTTAGGCAGCACCAGGAACCGATCCTGGAACCTTCTAGAGTAGGGAGAGGCGCTCAATCTTTTGTGCCACCTCAGCTCCCTGGTCTGCTGTGTCTCTTTTTGTTGCATCATCTTGCTGCGCCAGCTCTCCGTGCAGATCAGCACTTCTGTATGGGCCAGCTTGCCATCACCAGGAGGCCCCGGGAATCGAACCCCTGACATCCTATAAGGTAGACGGGAGCCCAATCGCTTGAGCCATACCTGCTTCCCCAATATAATTTTTAAAATTCCCTTTTCCATCCCAAATATCTGATCCAGAACTTGCCACAAATATATGCTAGTCCTGTTGTAGGCCAAGGACCATTTTCTGTGAAACTAACTCAAAGCTGCTTATTTTATCTCATTGTGTTAAAAATCAAAACAAAATGGGGTACTTTTTAGGTGGTGTACTTTTAATTTTATTAAAAACAAGCAAACATCTTCAACATATTAAATGCTTTAATTCACATTTCTGTCTGCAGGCATAGACCACAACACAGAACATAGCAAGTGCAATCCACACTGGGTAGGTACATAGGTACGGGGGTTCAGAGGGACGTGCAAGAGGCCAGCGGGCTGCTCAAGCACAGTCATCCCAAGTGGCAGCAGCACTGCGGGATCAGTGACCCCATTTAGTCAGCTTACCTGGAGAAGTGACCAGGGCTGGAGGGCTCAACCCAGCTACTCTAAACTTGTATCCAACAAAATTACAAATCAAGAGTGCCAATTTATTTGTGGGGTTTGTTTGATCAGACCTCAATTGAAAGTGCTGGCAAAGTCCAGAACTGGAGTGACGTGCCCTTCTTTTCTCTAGGATTATTTTCCACAGACAACCAAATTTAGTCATCTGGTCAGGATGTCCTCTTCCCTGGAGGAACAAGGAACAACCTAACTTTCCAGGTTTCCCTTTCAACATTCCATACCAGTAACTAAAAAGTACCACATGACAGGTATTTCCTAGATTGTAGTTTACCTTCTGTTAAATGCATTCTTTCCTGACAACTTCCTTGAATGGCGAGGTGGCCCAGGTCATCCTTGCAGAGACTGAGGAAATGTCCTAGTTCTAATATCAGCAGCACATTTTATCATTTCTAGGTAATGTATTCTCTGCAAACATTTCCACAGATGGCTAATCTCAATTATTCCATTTGAGTTTTGTGAATTTCTGTATTAAGAGTGTGACTTTTTAAAATTCTTTCTCCAGAACCTTGGAGCTTAAATTTTTGGGATCTGCAAGTCTTATGCAAGGCTATTTAAAAATAATATATGTGTGTTTGCATACCTAAAATTAAATACACAGGTCATTTCCATACTTTGCTAAAATTAGAAATATAAGGAATAGAACCTAAGACAGTGCTTCACAACAAAACAAAATGCCTTTAAAAATTGTGAAATAGCCAAGTGGCCATATTCCAAGCAGCAACTGAGACCCCCAAATTAATCTTTTCACTAAAAAAAAAATTGTGTTTCTAGGTATGTAAAAATCAGTAGAAAAGTAAACAGGTGACAGAGTAATTAAAATAGTGGCTTTCTAGCTCTTTAAAAAGAAAACTTGCACCTCTAAGACTTCACGGACCAGAGAACAAAACTATAATGTCACATAATAATCTGAGGCTAACAATTTTTATGTAATAGAATTTAAGATAAATACATCAATTTGGATAGAATATGAACTAGATTCAGAGTTCTTTTAGAAGAATATTTGGAGGAAGAGGGCAGTTAGTGAAGATACACTTTAAGAACATTCGATTAATTAAACTCTTTTGCTTGGTATCCATCTGGGACTGGGGCTGGGTGACATGAGGCATAGTGCAGATGCTTTCAAATCTCAGCATGCGCATTATCGCCTGAGGTGCTTTTTAATGAAAACAGATTTCTATGTCCTATTTCCAGAGACACTGATTAGTAGTCAGGGGTTGGGCCCAAGAATCCATAATTTCACGAAGCTCCCAGGTGATTCTAATGCCTGTAGAGAGCCTGCAGATCACACTTTGAGAAACAGGAGATAGGCCTGACGGAAAATTTGAGAAAGGCAGGAGAATGTTTTAAAAGCAAAACCCAAAACAACTTCTCCTGTCTTGTTGCTGAGAATGTACCTTCAGACTGGAAAGAGTAACAAAATTACCCTTTCTTTTTTCTTTTTAAATTTCTAGATACTTTTTCATAAATTTACCTCCAAACCATGACCTCAAACTAGGTAGAACTTAAAAACATTTCTGAATACAAAGTGCTGGTTCTTGTGTTGATATTATCACTTAGAAGGAAAACACACAAAATGATCACCCCTTCTATTGACCATTTTTGGTGGAATAAGTACAAAGTATGTATTCGGATCCATATTAATCTGTAAATTAATATAACTTTTAAAGTTTCTAGATAGCAAATATGTAAAATCCCACATAATACATCAAACACAATTTTACTTTATACTACAAATGCAAATTACTTTTCTTTTGACATGCTGGCAGTATATGTTTTTATAGCACAAAAAGGACTTTGTAACTTCTGGGTCATTAACAACAGTAAGTAAGCAAATGTATCTCAAAAAGCAAATACGACATGTTTTATGACACACCCTAAAAAAATAAAAATAAATAATCTTGACTATAAAAT
The DNA here is from genome assembly GCA_029593785.1 of Cabassous unicinctus. NCBI lineage: Eukaryota > Metazoa > Chordata > Mammalia > Cingulata > Chlamyphoridae > Cabassous > Cabassous unicinctus. The sequence goes on along the minus strand of JAQZBX010013298.1, from coordinate 28,278 downwards.
TTTTATATACATTAGTTAGCTACATTAGGGGTTCACAGCTAATTGTTGCAGAAAACCAAAATGCACTTAAAATCATATAATCTTATTAGACAAACTATTTTAAAACACAAAGTTTGATTTATATTAAACTTAAAGCATTGAAAATTATCATCATCTACTTTTGGGATCTGTAAGTGCTACCAGATAATCAGTATTTAAGCTACTAAGTTTATGAAGAGTTTGGAATGTATTAGGACAGTGAAAGATGAAAGAAATCTGAAAACAGATATGGAGATGCCCTACTTACATATTTATTCCTGAGAATGTAGAAGTTAGTTAAAAAAAAATGAAGACAGTTTAAAATGGAACAGGAAAATCTTCTGGTAAGTTTATTTTGTAAAGTGTAGAATCCCTGGTAATGTAAACAATTGCTTATCCTCATATATAAGTTGCAAATATGAAGCCTTGTAAATTGTATTTTTTTAAAAAACAAGGCACATGCCTACCCATTTATTTGAAATACTGGGTGAATGTGCCTAAAAAAGTAAATGAAATGAAAAGAAATGAAAAAAGTAAATGAAGTTTGCTAAAACAAGATAAGGATATGTTTTATGATATGTATTGTGAATAACTTTCCTAGTAAGAAGTCTGAGTGAGTGAATAAGGCAGCAGAAAAACTTCATGAAGGGTTGGTTGGCAGGAAAAAAAACCTCACTGTTTTATGATATTTGAAAAATATATTTGTTTAAATAAATGAGGGAAATGCACATAAACCTATTCTAAATCCAATGCAATACTATGCTTAGAGTACAGTTTTAACAACATTAAAAAAAAAAACTACGTAGTTACTTTAATTATTTGAGTTCTGATATTCCCAATTACCTATATCCTTTGTTTCTACAAAACTACTTTGCTTCTATAATTACCTATGAAATATAGGTAAAATATAATCTAAAACAAAGTGAATTTAATAGTATATTTATAACACGTGACATCTGCAACAATTCTGACCATGAATTAATAAAAGGATAAATCTCATTATACTCAAAACATGATCAGTCCGTAAGAGAAAAATCAAAACTCTCCCACCACCACAATATAAAATTACCTGCCATGAAACATGTATGAATAAGGTGAAAACAGACCTGCTCACAAACTCTTTCGATACTAGAATTTAGCATCACTGAGATCTGAAAGTGGTTAAATGAAATAAAAGTATTTTATATAATGTGCTAATTACTGTATATAAGTTGTTCCTTCAAAAGATGGCTCAGGTCTGAAGGTGACTCAAGTTTACGTTTATAGCAATGCATGAATGATCGATCCACAATAGCCTAAGGGGAGCTGATGGTGTTCTGGGGGATACATTCTGATCTTTCAGAGATCAATGTCATGAAAGACAGGCCATGTGCCAGAACAAGACTGGGCTGGACGCCCACTGGGTCCGCCTCACTGCAGGGCACTGAGAGGCTGGCTGGGCAGCAGCAGCAGAGGAGCACCCTCTAACGGGCGACTACGGAACTAGCAGCTGCAGGATAAGTAGTTATCCAAGAGTAGTGTGCCTGCGCTTTTCACGCCTTCCTTTTTTAGACTTTTTTTTATTTTTTAAGAGGACTATCTGCAGAGTGAGAGTGAGTGGGTATTATCTTTCAGGAGAATTAAATTATAGATTTTAATTACTTAGACAATAGGCTAAATTTCTATCTGTGACTGGTAGAATTCATCTGATTAACTTATTAAATAAAGACATGTATTATAAAAAGTTAAACACAGGTTATCATATACCACAAGGTAAATAAATAAGTAAAAAATATATAGGTTTTTCGTTTTAAAATAAATATGATACACACATTTTAGCAGAGGAGTCTATCCACCCCCCTCTCCAACCCCAGCCCTGGGGAAATTCTGTCAGTGCTTTAAATAGAAAACACTACTCTGTTTTCAATACTATAAGACCATGGGATTTTTAAAAACTTATCTAGTAATTGAAATTTTTCGAGTAATTATTTGAGTAGTAAATTTCCTTCAGCAAATTTTTTTTTGAATTGTTGACAGTCTTTTCATCAAAAGAGAAGTTGGTGAACTGTCCAGCTTGGAATCTATAATTTTGATCCAAAATACGCTGAATCTTAACTTTTACCAATTCACCTATCTGGTGCTCTTTTGGCTATACTGGGGTTATCAAACAGACGCTGAATTTCAGCTCAACATGGTCATTAACAAGGTTAGCCAAACAACATTTGGGGGTCTGAAAGCAATCCTCAAATGAAAACTACAGTAAAAACCTTAAGTATGGTCTTTCTTTTAAAATTTTCCTTGTAGGGTTTCCTGGAAATTGAGCCACTTGGTGTGTGGCTGCGGTGAGACCTGCTGCAGGTGGAAGCCCAGCAAGAACCATTTCCTTTCAAAAAAGCAAGTGATTTGTAAAACACTATGGTGTCACCACAGGAAAATGATTTTCCCACCCATCCTGCTGGATGTAGAATGTGTCTATCAAATGTTTGGTTCAAGAATAAGGAATGAGACTGCATACTTCAGAGTGAGTCTCACCCTCAAAACATAAGTCGTGAAAACCATTTCGCCTTTGGGTAACTTTCTGTGACTCTTTAAAAGTTACTAGTATACAATCAAAGCGTTTTGCTGAGAAAAAAAAAAAGTGTTTGTACATAACTGAAAGTTTGGCTGTTTTTGGAATGCAATTTACATAAATGTATGTCCATTATACTACTGATGGAATTAAAATGGAGCAACTAATAGTGGATTCCTAATTTTGGACGTGTATCCATCTACTTGTCTGTGTGGATTCTATACCAAGTTTTCATTTCCTCTTCCATCTACTCCATTTCCATTATGTCCTCTTGATCCGAAGCACTAGAGACGTCATCATCTGTTTGTTCTCCTGAGAAATACAACATCAGTGCATGTGTCTTGTGAGTTATGGTGACAGTGCAAGGCCCTTGTGCCCACGGCTCGCCATCCACCTGCATTGGCATCATCGAGCACTTCAAAATCAGCTAGTATGAGAGAACAAATAGGTAGAAACAAGTTAATCTGTCAAAATTCAGAGAGGTCTTCTTTAGTAATACCACTCATAGTGTCTTAACCCTCCTGCATTTGTTTTGGAAAATTAATCTATGTATTTTATTCATTTATTGCTTTAAGGGTTTGTGTGTGTATGTGTGTGTGTGTGTGTGTGTTTTCCCAGTGAATGCTTTATTTCTTCATCTGGTTTGAGGCCATATTTCCTGTTTATTCTCCATCCCACTCAAGTCCCTGTTGTATGTGCTATAAAAACCACTGCTGAAGAAGAGATACAGCATGTATATTTTTTCCTTCTCCATATTAATGACTTAGAAATGAACCGGGACAAATTGGAATGTTACAGCAGTATTTCACCTACTCGCACTGTATGTGCTTGTCCTATTCGAAAAGGATTTGCCAGTTTCACTTGAATCTGAGCACAGTGGAAAGACCCATAAACTCCAACGACTTCCAATAAACCATCATCATGCCTAAAATTGGAAAAAGGAAATATAGATTATATGCTGAAAAAAATCAGCATGTCAAGGCAAGTAACATAGGTGGACCATGAACTTATTAAATATTTATATTAATGAGGCATACAAAAAAATTGAGGGGAAAATTTTAATGTCTGTAAAGAACAATGGATTGCTTTTAAGAAAAGAGGCATACAAAACTGCACATACCTGGCTAGAGGGTAAGTTTCATCTCCCATCCCTTCCCAAAGTCTGCAGCCACCGCCCCAGTAGCCAATGTTCAGAACTATAATACCTTCCAAATTAGGCAGTTCTACTTGCTCACCATCCAATTCTAGCTTTAAAGAAATACAAGCAGTGAGTTACTATAGGGCACACTATTTCCAAACATATCCAGTTAGAATTCATATCTTTTTCATACATGCATGCTTATGTAAGATGTGAGAGATGCACATGTAACAAAAGGCAAGAGAAAACAACTTTCTAACTCTCACTGAACGTAATCTGGATTTTCCCACTTCTCCAACGGAATAGTTCTCATCAAAGTCATCGATGGGGTCCTTTTTGCTAAATCTAATTATTTTTTCCCACTGGCCTTATCTAACTTGCTATTTCATTAGCATCTGGCACTACTGACCCCTCCTTCCTTTGAAAGGAGATATTCTGAAATATTCTCTTCCTTTGCTTTTTGGGAACCATAGACTCCACTTCCCTGGCTAGTTCTCCTCAGTCTACTTCCTCTCTGTCCTCATGGATGAGTACAGCATTCCTCATAGCTATGTACCAAGCCCCCTTCATTACTCACGCTACAGAGTCTGGGGCGATTTCTACATCTTTAACTGGCATCTCTGTACTGAAAGTTCTTACATCTATTTCGCTGGCCCAGAAAAGTGAACTGATCAGCTCTATATAACCAATTGCCTATAAGACAATTTCACTGACCACAGCACCTACGAACAAAATTGAGTCAAGCATCTTCTCTGCACACCTTCTACCCACTTCCCAGGAAAGAACAGCACATCCTCTGTGCTTCCCAAGCCAGAAACCTGGAAGTTATCTTTGACTTTTTTGCCTTTACCTGCCACATCCAACTAACCACTAAAAAGTCAACACCGCTTTCTAAATCTCTCTCTTTCCAACTCTCCTGATAGTACCCTAGTCTAAAACACCATCATCTCTTTCCTAAAATATTTCTAACTGATCTGTTTCTCTAGCCTTACTCTCCTCTGATTCATCCCTCACAGAGCAGTGGGATTGACACTTACAAAATGTAAATATGCCATCCCCTAATTACAACCCTTCAGGGGCTTGACTGTGTTCAAGGTCCAATCCAAGTTCCTTACCAGGCTAAACCAGCCCTCTGTGATTTGGCCTCTGCCTACCTCTCTAGCCTCAGCTCTCACCACCTTCCTTCCTGCAAGCTCTGTGCCAGCTTGACTTTACTCTGGTATGTCATGTTCTCTCTTGCCTCTGGGCCTTTGCAAATGCTGTTCTTAGCCAAGAACAATCTCCCCCTTTTTCACTTAGCTAATATTTACTTAATTTTCAGATTCTAGCTGTCATTTCTTCAAGAAAGACTTATCATTTTCCCTAGAAAAATCTTCCCAGTCTCCTGGTTATGTACTACTCTAATTTCTTTCTGTGCACTTTTCTTGTCATATCACTTCTCAGACTTTATTGCAATGTGGTTTAAATGTCTTTCTCCTCCCTAGACTGTAAACTTAGCGAAAGCAATGGAATTATCACTCTATCTTCAGTATCTAGGACAGTGCCTGCATTTCATAGGTGGCTTCACAAATAATTTTTATATAACTATCAGACAAAAGAAAGTGCTACCTTGCATGCTTCACCCTACCATTGCAAAGAAAGCCTAGCAAAAAGGAGATGTAATAAAGTAGAAGAAAACTCTTAGTATGGAAAAGCTTGCTATTCTTTCTGTGCCATGGCTACCCAGAGGCCTTGAGCTAAGTGTCTTGCCTAACTGCAGTAGCTTTCTTTGGCTCATGTATAATCAGGCTTCTTTCTCCCTGCTCATTTTTTCACTCTCTCCCCACGTTGTTTATCATTTGGCTCTTCCTTTTTACTTATTTTACTAGTTACAGGAGTTTCTGAACTACTGTCTTTGTTGTGGCTGTTATCCATTACGGATTCTTTTTGGAAGTAAGCAGGGAATAAACACAATACTTTGCTATATCATGATGTCAGGGCAACTGTAGCTATAAGCAACCCTTACATTTTGTTTTTATTGTTTATACATTTTTCAAAATTTTACTTTAGTATATGAGAGGGAGATACATCACAAATGTAATCTAAATTGAACTTTGAGTTAAACTTCCTATGAGCATCTATGATGAGTCAAGCACTCCACTGTGACAGATAACTTCAAATTTGTCATCACATATGAAAGGAGGCTGTTCAGCATAAGAATTTAACACACTCTGGAGTTGCATAAACCTGGGCTTGAATCCTGATTATTACTCTGTGTGAATTTGGACAAATTACTTAATTTCAAACGCCAGTTTTCTCTTCTGTACAATGGGAATGTGACAGCTCCTGCCTTGAAGGGCTGTGGTGAGAATTTAGGGGGACCATATGTATAAAGCACATAGCAAGTGCCTGGGGCACAATAATATGCCATTTATGTTAGCAAAATATGTTAATAGAGAATTTATTTAGCATTTTTATTTTAGAAAACTTCCTAATTTAGAGACCACCTAAAACTTTAGGAAAGGTATTAATAGCTTACCTCAACTTTTTTATTTAAATCTTTACATTCTTGCACTAAACAATCTTTGGTTCCATAGAATAAATAAACAGCCTATGAAAAATGGACAAAAAATATGACATTAAAACAATCTAACAAGCCCTGTAAGTATTAAGAAAAATACACTGCACCAAAGCTGACTTGACTGTTGAATCGTGCTTCCTCAGAATGGAGTAGATACTGATGGAAAAAGGGGAACCACAAGAGAAACTATTTTTATGTAACCCCTGGCCCCATCTAACACCTCTACTCTAGTAATTTTAAAGGATAAAATTAGAATGGACTAAGATCACCATTGAAAAGAAATAATTAAAAAATAATGGCAAAAGTGTTCCTAACACAGACATATTACCTTACATATGTCTAACACGTTAGGGGCACTTTTGGTGTACATTTTTCATTTTACAGTTTGTTCTATTATATGGTTTAAAGGTTCTAGGTGAACTCCGGTACAATAGATGAAATGTTGTTAATCATCCTTCTCTTTTAGAAGGTGACAATACAGGCCATTGTTTTGCAGCTTAACTAGACTGTTTTTTTGGGGGAAAGGTGGGACATGAGCAGTCTATGCTAGGATGGTGTTTTCCCCCAGTTTATCCAAAAAGATGCATGTTATAAAGAAATATATTAAAATTAGAAAATTCCATCTTTTTCTAATACTTCAGGTTATTTAATAAAGGTAATACAGATAAATCTAATAAATATTTTATAATTAATTATGAATACAGAAAAGTTGATGAAAGCATTGAGATACTGAGCTACTTACCAACTGTATAAATACCAATACTCATTGCCTTAGAAATGATATTATTAAAGGGAACTATTTGCAAATTTGAAATATTTTTAAAACAGACCCAGGAATAAAATTGTTTTGCATTTGTTGTTCACATCCTGTTGCTCAATTCCCAAGTCATTTTTAAAAATTTCAAAACAAAACTATCAAAGTTATCAATTGTACTATAGAAGCCAGACAACGACCACCTTAGAGGCTCTTGAAATCTATTTTTCCATTAATGACTGCAACAAAAATTTATCCTGACTAAAATTTCTTTCCAATTTTAGTTGCCACTGAAGGAAGATAAACTATAGTACATTCCATATAGTTGCCATCTAAGTAAAATAAGCATAAAACATTCCAACTTTTAATTTTTAAATATCTGTCACAGTATAAAAAAACCTTCCATTTTTTAAAGAGCCTAATTTGACAGTCTTATACAAAACAGAGCAGGTAAATGTCTCCCTAAGTTAGTTTATTCTGAATTTACTTGAAAGAGCACTAAATAAAATTGAACTATTGATTTTTACTGTACCTTCGGTGATAAGCAGGAAATGTTATTTTATCCAACACACCTTATTAAGAATTCTGCTAGAAAACAGAGATGGTGCCTTCTCACGATGAGCATGAAAATTGAGAGCCATGAGAGCATCAGGTCCGACAGAAAAATAGTTGTTCATTGTGAACTCCTGTGAAAGAGTAAGAATTTAAGAACAGACTAGGCTTCAGTCCCATATCACACACATAGTAAATATATAAATTGTAGTCTATGTTCTTTATAAAAACTGGGTACTTTCTGTATTTATTTTCCACATAAAACAATTTTATACTGTCCAGTAAAATTACCAGTAATAAACTTCATTCCAAAGATCACTATCTGTAGATAAGAATTTCACTTCCCGTTTCCATTCATTACCACAACACCTCAGACCTATCATCTAGAATGGCTCTTCTTTAAGATCTTCGATGTTATGCATCCAGCCTTTCCACATCTGCGTTGTCATGTATATGCTTTTCACCTTCATTGCAACCCTCAGGTTCTCAGCTTTCATCAGACCCAAATCAGGCTACTGGTCCCCTTTTATCAAACTTCTTAACCCATTTTGGATTTTGAGGTCATTGATTTCATCTACTCTTCTTGATAGCATCCTTAGTTCTAACATCTCCTTGACCTTTTCCCATATCAGCCTTATTTACTAATCTACTCAATCAAACTGTTTTCTCTGTTTCCAGGTTGCTGAGAGAATTATGATTCTGTTAAAAATTTATTTCCAACCTTGGTTGGACATAATTGCTAATAGTGTGTGGTAATCCTTTAGCCTTCCCGTCTCATAATCCAATTCTCATTATCAAACTTTACAACTCTCCTTAAGTCCTTGGCCAACAGCCCCCTCGCCTCTATAAAGAGATGATGATCTTGATTCTAGCCTCACTGAAAAAGGTGAGATCACCACGTTTGAATTTTCATGCTCTCTTTTCCCCTCCATCTAAAAATTTTGTCTTTATTGAAATGTACCCCTCCCCCCAAGCAAAGTGCTCTTAATCTTTCTGAGGGCAAAGTCTAATCCAATTATTCTCTTCATCCCTTTTCCTTTGTCTCTTATGGAACAGGGCTTTGCTAAATAGGCCTGTCCCTTCACAGCGAGAATGTATTTTAAAATCCCAAATCCTAAAAAAATCTTAAATATCTGATTTTCACTAAAATATATAAACATACATTAATTTGCCTTTATTTTTTAATCCAATTTTTAAAATCAAAATAACCCATATTTAATAAGTCATATAGTTCTATAAGGCTTCAAAGAAGCAGTCTTCTGTCCTTTCCTCCTTACCTGGGATTCCCAATCCTAGAGCTCTCTCTTCTAGTATTTATCTCTATAATTCTAAGTAATATAATCAGACTGTTATTTCTTGATCTTTCAATTTCAAATATTGTTCTTTTCTTACTCGGGACTTCCCTCCTACCCTTATCGACCCTCCCGACATGGTTTTCCCTGACACTTGAAGGCACGGCTCCACTTTCAACTGGTTTCCAGTGCTGCTGTTGAGAATTCCTGATGCTTTGACTCTTTTCGCCTTTCTGTTAAGTTTAAGAATTCTATCTTTAGCCTCAGAGTTCGGAAATTGCATGATACCTCTGTTAAGACATTTTTTATTCCCTGTGCTAGGGCCCTTTCAATCTGAAAACACTGAGGAAGTGTCATTATTTCTTAGGTGATAATTTTCTACCCTCCATTTTTTTCTCTTCTTTCTTAAACTCTCATTTTTCGATTGTTACTTTCCAGAATGGATCCTGTGACTTTCTTATTATTTTTTCCCCCATTTTCCATCTCTTTTTCTATTTACTGGGAGTTATCATCAACTTTACCTTCTCATCTGACTACTGAATTTTTGTTTTTAAGAGCTTTTTTGGGGGTGTGTATACATGCATGTTTCTCTAATGTTCTTTTTCTGGCATCCTATTCTTGTTTCATGGATGCACTAACTCTCCTATCTCTCCGAGGATATTAGTTTTGTGTTTCTTTCTCCCCTCAAGGTATTCTTCTGCTAGTTGGGCTATCCTTGTTTCCTCCGAGTTCCTTTTTTCCTGTTTGCTTCTTTGGGGCTCTTTCACAGTAAAAGCGTTTCATAAATGTTTGTTCTTTCCTCAAATTGTACTAGTGTCTGTTCACCTTTAAGTGTAAGGCAATAAAAGGCAAACTGTGAACTTTGCATCCAAAGGCAGGGTTTGTGAGGGGATGAGCTTCATTGAATGGTTACAGGGCAGGAATCTGATTATTCTGTTGGAGGACCTCAAGTGTGTCAGTATCTGTGAATTTGTCCTTGAGCAGGTTAGTTTCCCCAGAAAGATGCTCTCTGCCAGTATTCTTCAGGCTAATGGCTGAAAAGGGCTAGCATTCTCACCTTTCACTTAATCCCTATTTTTAGCTGGTTTCATATTCCAGAGTCCAGAATCCCTCTAGTTTAAACCTCCAGAGTAAACCTCCAATCTTGGGCCTGGGGTGGGGGAAAGGGGCCGGGAGAGGGTGGAGGAGGAAGGCAGTGGAAGACTACAAGAGGCTGGCGAAGGGGGAGGTACTTTAGGGGTGAATGGCTTCTTTGGCTAGTTCTATTTTCACACCTACACTCCTGCCTTCTAAGCGATTTGGTGACTCCATGTCCTAAGCCTTTGCTAGATTCTGCCATATTTGGTTTCTTTCTTAGTTTTCTGTACTGGGGACACTTAGCATTTCAGCTTTCTTCAATATGCTAAATCCATTACTACTATGTGTTCTCTGCCTTCCAAACTGTTCTGGCTTCTTTAGGCTGCTATCATGTCATTTCCCATTTTCTTTGTCCTTAAGGTGCTATGCCTTTTAAGAATTTGTCACCATTTGAGGGAGATGAGATGGCGGGGTGGAGGTAAATGTGCATGTTCAGTGTTCCCCTATGCTCTTTTTCAAGTCAGCATTATTTTTGCTGCTTATCACCTACCTTCTATAACTGTCTTCTCTGAAATCATTTTCTCCTTACTCTCTCACTAAACTGTCTCCTTAGTACTCCTCTTCCTGGCTATGCCATCTAAATGTATCTATTTTCAAGGTGTAGTTATTGGACCTCTTTTCTGCTTTCTCTCAGGCATCCTGAGACTTCAGTCACCTATAGCTGCCAATTTCTCAGTCTACACCTCCAGTTCTGTCCTTGCTCCTTAGTGATAAGCCTAAATTTCCAACTTGTTGAATGCTCCACAGCCTCAAGAAGATATGCCGCAAATCAAACTCATTTTATTACTCCCCAAACCTGAAACTCTATTTTCCTTATCCTGCTTAGTGTAATTTCCATCCAAGCAGGCATAAAAACTAGAAATCTGGTAGAAATATATTTTCTCTTTCCCTTATACCAATCAGTTGCCAAGTCTTGATCAACTTGACCTCTAAGATGTCTTTGGATTGCTTTCTCCTAAGATTCCCCTTGTATCTGCCATTGTACAGACTAAGCTATTTTCACACCATCTCCAAAGTATCTTTTCAAAAAACAGACCTGCTATCTCCGCATTATTTATTAACCATGCTTTGTACTCTCTTATCTATTTGCTTTGCCTGTAAAGTCCTTTATTCTTTTCTCTGTAGATCTAAATTCTATTTACCTTTTAAGGACCAACTCACATGTCTACTTTCTCTGAAATCTTCCTGGCCTGCTGAGCACAACTAAGCATGCTTGCGCTGTGTTCTCCCCTATAGTCCTTTTTACAGTCCACCTTAGGAGTTTACACAAGACGCTCCTTATAAATAAACATCATGTCCCTGCATCTCATCAGACTGCCACATCTTGTACAATGGAGGCACTCCTTGAATGCTTGCTGAACTATTCATAACGGAAATGCTAAAACATACCTTGGGTTTTCTTAAATTGTAGTATCCTTTATTTGTTACCTGAACTTTCCATCTGAAAAACAGAAGTTAAAGAAAAAAAGCGTTACTTTTATCAAATGAATTGTACTCTGGAGGCCTTATCGATGAGCTTCTTCTATTGAAACAGCATTTGGAAAAAAGTAGCATTTGAAAAAATAACTACATCTAAGTGAACATGCAAATGTTGGGATAAAGCACCCAGTGTAACTTATGTCTTTGGGTCTTATTTAACAAAACAAAGCATGATGATTTCATAGTCTTTTACATTTAAATTATGTTTTGTTTTATAACTACACAAGTCTTCATTTATAAATCTAACAATATTCCTAAAGCCAAGAACCTACTTTTTGGGGAAGTGTAACTTACCGGTCTAGTTTAATTCCATCTGCATCCATAACGTTTCTTAAGACCTGTGTGACTGGGATTTCTCCAGCATAACCTGTACCCCAACCCAATGTATTGGAAAGATCATTGCCTGTTCCCAGAGGCAAGACTGCGACTTGTGGAATGTATTTTTCTTGTCCCTAGAATATCAAAGACATATTTTAGATTTTTCTCTTTAGACTATACATAGGGTAATATTTCATAAGATTTAAAGACCAAAGCAATAAAGATTCACACATGACAACTCTGTTATTTTGCTAAAGGTTAAGCTAACCGCTTAATCGTAAATATCTTACTCTTAGCTATTCAAAATTGGCAAGGTCTTCTAATATTCATCTGCATAATAAAAGAGATGAAAAACAGTGTATATTTATCTTGGAGGTGCTTCTGTGAAAGGCAATTAGTTCTTTTTTTTTTTTAATTAAAATTTTTTTTTAATTTTTAAAGAAGCTTTAGATTACATAAATGTTACATAAAAAATACAGGGGATTCCCATATGCCCTACCGCCTCCCCCTTCCACATTTTCCCACATTAACAACATCTTTCATTAGTGTGGTACATTTGTTACAATTGATGAACACATATTGAAGCAATGCTACCAATTGTGGACTATAGTTTACATTATAGTTTACACTCTATCCTGCACAATTTTATGGGTTATGACAAAATGTATAATGGCCTGTATCAGTCATTGGGCAATTAGTTCCTAAAGACTGATACCTTAATCTTCATTTCATCAATTGCATCCAGGACCCAGCCCACAGTCCCATCACCTCCACAAACAAGGATTCGAGCTGAATAATAGGGAAGAAGAGTACAAAGTTGCAGGGCTTTGATAGGGGGAGTTTTTGTTACATCAAAAACCTAGAAAAGAAAGATAAAAGAAAAATTTATTTTTATCCAACACTATTCTTCAGCTATGCAGATGATTTTCCTCTAGATGAGTCCAATGGCTGAATACCACCACCAGCTACTACGTATTTATCTTCAATAGTGTACCGGGCACTGAGCCCGACTATGTACATTCACAGTGATGCAGCCCACACCCACCTGTCATTCTGCTGACTAGGGCACTAAGGCATGCAGAAGTTAAATAACTTGCCTTTTATTCCCCAGATAACTAAGTGCTGAAATAACAAATTCAAACCTACAGTCTGTCCATCATATCATACTACCTTGTTCACAGGAAACCAAACCTAGTTAGTGCTTTGCTTCAATTTTATACTTTTTTTTTTTTTTTTTAAACAAACAAACAACATCATTAGTGCCAGTTAGTACAACTTTCTGGAAAACAAATTTGCAATGTGCATAAAATGATGTAAAACGCAAGGACCCTTGATATCCATAATTCTGTAAATGATACTGAGAAAACATTTCAAAAGTCAAAAATGTCCTGTGGGGAGCACCCACTTCAATTCACATGGCAGAGTGAGATGCTTCAGGGCTCCGCTCCCCCACAGAAGCTTTGCACAACTGGCAAGAATTGGCAGAAGCATCTTCAAAGTTCCAGAAAACAGTTAAAGGACTGCAGCAACAGTGTGCGTGCCAAACCAAGAAAAAGGCAACTTTAAAGTGGTAGGATCTCCAGGTTGTTCTGGCTGGCCCCTCTCCCATCCCTCACCGCTTGGCATGGAGCTGGCCCACACTCCCAGTGCAGATTCTTAGTCCCAGTTCCAGAAGGAGCGGTATGAGCAAGTATGTCTGGCTCAATCTGTTCCCCTGAGGAACTTACCATCCCAGAACTTGCCCTGTGTGTAGAATGTGGCTTACAGAGCTCTCCTACAGAAATGTGTGGAAGAGCAGTTAATTGGCTGTTTGGGGCAAGGGATTAACGGCTGTAGGACATACAGTGCAGCGCTCAGGACCATAAGGGGACATTCGTATCTGTGTAAATGGGATTCCTGGGGCCACACGTACACGCCCCAGACAAGATACAGGTACAGAAAGGGTCAGGGAGGCCCCTGTGCTTTGGCCTGGAGCTATTCTCCAAACTCACAATGTGGACAAGCTCTGAAGGAGAGCACTTGTACAAGTCGATCTGCAAGGACTGAGAATGGTGTTTTGTTTTTTCCTCCTCCTTTTTTTTTTAGTGCCTTGCATTCAAGGAAAGCTCTGTCATAACATTAGCTGGATATAAGCTTAAGGAACAGACACCTCAGAGTCTAAATTTCAGTGTTAAAACACTAAAATAGCAAAATGTCCAGATTTCAACAAAAGGTTACAAAACACATAAAGACATAGGAAGTGATGGCCCAGGCAAAGGAGAAGATTAAAGCATTGGAAACCATCAATGAGGAGGACCAGACCTGGGACATACCAGACAAAGACTTTAAAAAAATAAATATGCTCAAAGAAATAAAGGAAAACATGGACAAACAACTAAAGGACATCAGGAAAATGACAGATGAACACAGAGAATATCAATAGAGAGAGGTAAATTATGAAAAGGAACCAATGAGAGCTGAAGATGTCAATAACAGAAATTAAAAATTCCCTGGAGGGCTTCAACAGCACATTGGAGCTGGCAGAAAAAACAATCAGTGAACTTGAAGATAAGACAATTGAAATCATTTAGTCTGAGAAGCAGAAAGAGGAAAGAATAAAGAAAATGGAATGGAGCCCAAGGAACCTGTGGGACATCATCAAGTGTGCCAATACTTGCACTGTGGGAGTCCCAGAAGAAGAAAAAAGAGAGAATATTCAAAGAAACATTCTTAAATTTATCAAAACTTTCCAAATTTAATGAAAGACATGAGTATACACATCCAAGATGCTCAACAAACTCCAACAGGATAAACGCAAGTAGACTCACACTGCACCATGTGACAATCAAACTGTCAAAAGCCAAAGATAAAGATAAAATTCTGAAAGCTGTAAGAGAGAAGCATTATGTCACATACAAGGGAGCTTCAATAAGATTAAGTGCACAGGAGTGGATGTAGCTCAAGTGGTTGAGCGACTGCTTCCATGTAAGAGATCCTGGGTTCGATCCCTGGTACCTCCTAAAAAAAAAAAAAAAGATTAAGTGCTGATTTCCCATTGGAAACCAAGGAGACGAAAAGGAATGGAATAAAGTGCAAGAAGCAAAAAAATTGCCAACCAAGAATTTTATACCTGGCAAAACTGTCTTTCAAAAATAAGGGACAGAGAAAGACATTTCCAGATAAACAATAACTAAGGGACTTCATCACTACTATAGTGGCCCCATCAGAAATCCTAAAGGGAGTTCTGCAGGTTGAAAGAAAAGGACATTAGATAAATGACTGAAGCCACATGAAGAAATAAAGATCCCTGGTACAGATAATGACATGGGTAAATATAAATACCAGTATTATTGTATTGTTTATTGATAATTTCTTTTTTTTACTTTCTACAGGATCTAAAATGCAAATGTATAAAATGTAATAATAAATCAATGGTTCTAGACTCATAATGTAGAAATAGATAATTTGTGACAAGAACTACAAAAAGGTGGGGGTATAGGAACACAGTTTGTGTATACTCCTAAAGTTTAGTTGGCATCAGAGCAAATGATTGTTATAGATTTAGGATGTTAAATTTAAGCCCCATGGTAACCACAAAGAAAATATCTGAGAACATGCAAACTCCTCGAGTCAGAAGGTAGAGTATAGGTTACTAGGGGTGGCAATGGGAAGGGGGCACTAATGCAAAATGAATATAGGGTTTCTGTTAGGGATGAAGGGAAAGGTCTAATAATGCATGGTGGTGAGGGTACTAAAACAGTGACTGTGAATAATACCCATCAACAGTATGCTTGGGAGGAGGTGGGAAGATTTACGCTGTATATATTTTTCCACAATTAAAAAAAAATAAAAGATAAACTAAAGAGACAATGACAATTAAATGCAATACACGATATTGGATGGGATCTAAGAATGCAGGAGAAAAGGCTCAAAAGGACATTACTGGGACATAAGAAAAAACTGGAATATAGAATATAAGCTTTCTATCACTGTTAAATTTCTTGGACTTGATAACTACGCTTAAGGTGATTATGTAAGTGAATATCCCTCACAGGAACTGTACACGAAAGTATTATGTGTTCAAGAATTATGATGTGTGCAACCTGCTCTCAAATGTTCAGAAAATAGATGATAAATAGAATGATATGGCAAAGGTGGCAACATGTTAAAATTGGTTTATCTGGAGGTGTGGGGGTATGCTGGAGTTCTCTGTATGGGGTTTGTATTATTTTTGCAACTGTCCTGTAAGTTTGAAATTATTTCAAGAAATAAAAAATATATAATTATAAATAAGACTATGTTACAACATGGAAAAATGTTTATACCATTAAGAAAATGGAATGTAAATTCATCCTAGATTATTGTTATGGCAATGTTATTATGCAAATGCACAGTTAATAAGACAAATGAAAACACATAATTCTGTGTGGAAACTGCAGGTGAACTTTTCCTTTTTTATTATTTTTATAATTTCCTTAAGCCGTAAAATGTTGAAAGTGTAAAAAGTACAAATTAGAAGGAAGAGTTACTGCCTTTTTGGTTGTTGCACATTGGGTTAGTTTTCCAAAGTAGAAAGTTGGTAGCACATAAACTCATTGACCCTAATGGTGTGATCTTTTTTTCCCTTATTTTAAAAAATTGAGGTATAATTTACATAACATAAAATTCACCAATTCAAAGTATACAAGTCAATGATTTTTACTAAATTTAATGAGCTGTGCAACCACCACCATAATTAAGTTTAGAACATTTTCATCACCCCCAATAAGACCCTCAATGCCCGTTTACAGTTAATTCCCTTTCCTAGCCCCAACCCCAGGCAACCAACCACTAATCTAATTTCTGTCTCTATAGATGTGCCATTACTGGACATTTCATATAAATGGAATCATACAATATGCAGTCCCCCTTGCATCTGGCTTGAAAGAAGCCACATAGCCAGCCATGTGAGCATGTAGTAGCTCATTTCTTTTTTTTTTTTTCTGATTAGTATTCCATTGCGTGGTTATACCAGATTTTGTTAGTCCACTCACCAGGTGACAAACCACTTGTTTCCACTTTTTGGCTATTATGAGTAATAGTGCTATGAACATTTACATTTAAGTCTTTCAGGGACATATTTTTTTCGTTTTCCTTGGGTAGATATCTAGAAGTGGGATTGCTGGGTGATAATGGTAAATTTACGTTTAACTTTTTAGGAAACTGCCGAACTACTTTCCAAAGTGACTGTACTATTTTACATTCCCACCAGCAATGTATAAGGATTTCTGTTTCTCTACACCCTTGAATTGAATGACTTGATCCTTCTGTAATTATTTTTCTTTCTTTTAATCAGTGACTAGTGGTTTAAAGCATTAGCATTCATGGTATTTTAGGAAAAAAGGAAAAGCAACAAATGAAAAATAAGTAAACTAAGGAAGGTTTTCACTTTAGTTACCTGGACCGGGTTTAACAGGATCCTAAATTCTCCCAACAGTCCTTCTCCCATGTTAGTTCCACTTCGAGAGTTGGCCAGGATTATTAATGGGGTCCAATGCTTTCCAAGTTTAGAGGCTAGCTAAAAAAAAAAAGGAACATGAATGAAAAGAGTTTATTATCTCAGGGACAGGAAGTACTTAATTTTTTGTTCCATAATAACAGCAGTGCTGTAATAGAGTGATAGAAAAATAATTATACCAGTACCTCAATACAATATAAAAATCAAAGAATTCTAAGAATAGAAAGGGAATTTAATTCAACCTCCACTTAATATATAATTCTCTTCTCCATTATTCTAGGTAAGCCATCCAGTGTATGCTTGAATATTCATGAAAGAAAGAACTCATTAGGTAGTCCATTCCAGTGCTAAATCAAATCATTAGAGTTTTTCCTTAAACTGAACTGAAAACCTGCCTTTCAGTAACTCTTACTCACTGTTCTATTTTGCTTCCTAAAGCAAGTAATTCTTCCATAGAAGTGTTGTACTCAAACATCTGAAGTATTATATCTTTTATTAGTCTTGTCTCCTAGGCTATAGGTTGCAAGCTCTTTTTATTTATTTTTTAAAAATTTATTGAAGTATATCACTCATACATAATCAATAAGTATATAGTAATAGTTGTGAACTTACAAAGCAAACATGCCTAACATCATCCAGGGGTCCCATACATCAACCCACCATCAACAGCTTGCATTGTTGTGAGACATTTGTTACAAATTATGAAAGAACACTGTCAAAATCTTACTACTAACTATAGTCCTTATTTTACATTTGGTGTATTTTTCCCCCAACCCACCATATTATTATTTTTAAAATATATTTTTATGACAAAAGCTGTAAACTTACAGAACAATCTTGCACATGTGCAGAATTCCCCAACAACACCCCTCTATCAACACACCACACCGTGGTGGAACATATGTTACAGATTATGAGATAATATCATCAGATTATTACCAGATCCACAGCGTACATTTGGCACATTTTTTCCATACTCCCCCATTATCAACACAGTACATCTTTGGCATAGATGCATGAATAGGGAAGCGGGTGTGGCTCAATTGATAGAGCTCCCGTTTACCATATGGGAGGCCCGGGGTTCGCTTCCCGGGGCCTCCTTGTGAGGGCAGGCCGGCTCACGCGGCGCAGTGGGCTGATGCAGCAAGACCTCACAGCAGGAAGCGGGTGTGGCTCAATCGATAGAGGCCCCGTTTACCATGTGGGAGGCACCGGGTTCGCTTCCCGGGGCCTCCTTGTGATAGCAGGCTGGCCCGCGCGGTGCGGTGGGCTGATGCAGTAGGACCTCACAGCAAGGGGAAGATAAGCAGACACAGAAGAAACGCACAGCGAATGGATGCAGCAAGGGGGGGGGAATAAATAAATAAACCTTAAAAAAAAAAAAATAGATGCATGAATATTATATTACCACTGTAAAGCACAGTCCATAGGTCAATCCAGTTGTATTTTTCCCACACTTCTCCACATTTCCACCACCCTGCAATAGTGATGTACATCTGCTCCAGCTCACCAAGGACACTCTTGTATCTGTATCATCTACCACAACTCTCAACCACCTCTGGGTTTACTGTGCTATTCAGTCCCTAGATTATTCTCTAGCTTTCTGTCAATTGGCATTTACATCCCTAGACTACCATTTTCAGCCACATTCCCATTTATAAACCAGCTGTTACTCAATGTAATGTGTTGCCATCAACTCTGTACATTTCCAAATTTTTACAGTAAAGCTAATTAAAACTTCTATATACATTAAACATCAGTAGTCCATCTCAGTCCTCCTTTTATCTCCTTTAAGAATCCACCACCTACTACCAGGTCTTGAAGGTAATTTCCTACCTGTTCTTCTAGAAGCTTTACGGTTCTTGCTTTTATATTTAGGTTTTTGATCCATTTTGATTTAATTTTTGTATAAGGTGTGAAATAGGGGTCCTCTTTCCTTCTTTTGGCTATGGATATCCAGTTCTCCCAGCATCATTTGTTGAATGGACTGTTCTGCCCGAGCTGGGTGGGTTTGACAGCCTAGTCAAAAATCACTTGACCGTGGATGTGAGGTTCTGTTTCTGAACCATCAATTTGGTTCCATTGGTCTATGTGTCTGTCTTTATGCCAGTACCATGCTATTTTTACCACTGTAGCTAGGTAATATGGTTTAAAGTCCAGATGTGAGAATCCTCCAACTTTGCTTGTCCTTTTTAAAATGTTTCTGGCTATTCAGGACCCCTTACCCTTCCAAATAAATTTGTTAGTTATGTTTTCCATTTATTTAAAAAATGCTGGTGGAATTTTTATTGGGATTGCATTGAATCTGTGTATCAATTTGAGAAGAATTGACATCTTACTGATACTTAGTCTTCCACTCCGTGAGCATGAAATGTTCTTCCCATTATTTAGGTCTTTTTTGATTTCTTTTAACAATGAGTTATGTTTTCTGAATACAAGTGCTTTACATTGTTGGTTAAGTTTATTCCTGAATATTTGGGTTTCATCTGTCATATTTTATTTTCACCACTCTTTTGACACTTTTAGTTACTTTTATTGATATAATCTTCATTTCTAGATCCTCTTCCAGGCCTCTCTCTCCTGTCTTTTCTTTTCAGGCTGTAGCACACCCTTTAGTGTTTCCTGCAAAGCCAGTCTCTTGGTTACAAACTTTCTCAGTTTCTGTTTATCTGTGACTATTCTAAACTCGTCCTCATTTTTGAAAGACAATCATGCCAGATATAAGATTCTTGGCCGAAGTTTTTCTCTTGCAGTATCTTAAATAACACTGTCTTCTTGCCTCCATGGTTTCTGATGAGAAATTGGCACTTAATCTTATTGGGTATCCCTTAAATGTTATGCATTGCTTTTCTCTTGTTGCTCTCAGAATTCTCTCTTTGGCATCTGACATTCTCATTAGTATGTGTCTAGGAGTTGGTTTATTAGGATTTATTCAGATAGGAGTATGTTGTTCTTCTTGGACATGGATATCTATGTCCTTCATTATGGTTTGGAAATTTTCTACCATTATTTCTTCAAATATTCCTTCTGCCCCTTTTCCCTTCTCTTCTCCTTCTGGGACACCCGTGACACGTATGTTTGCATGTCTCTTGCTGTTGTTTAGTTCCCCGAAACCTTGCTCAAGTTTTTCCATCCTTTTCTTCATCTGTTCTTTTGTACGTTTGCATTCAGAGGCCATTTCTTCAAGCTCACCAATCCTTTCTTCTCCCTCTTCAAATCTGCTATTATATGATTCCAGTGTATTTTCAATTTCATTTATTGCAACTTTCACTCCCATAAGATCTGCTATTTTTCTATGTATGCTTTCAAATTCTTCTTTGTGCTCATTCAATGTCTTCTTAATATCCTTAATATCTTTAGCCATCTCATTGAATTTTTAAGATTTATCTGAACATCTATGATTAGTTGTCTCAACTCCTTTATGTCATCTGGAGGCTTATCTTGTCCTTTAACTGGGCCATATCTTCCTGTTTCTTGGTGTAGGTTGTAATTTTTTGCTTTTTTTAAAAATTTATTTATTTATTTATTTATTTATCCCCCCCCTTTGCTGCTTGTGTTTGCTGTGTCCATTTGCTGTGTGTTTTTTCTGTGTCTACTTATCTCCCCCTTGCTGCAAGGTCCTGCTGCATCAGCCCACCAAGCCGCGCGGGCCGGCCTGCTCTCACAAGGAGGCCCCGGGAAGCGAACCCGGGGCCTCCCATATGGTAAACGGGAGCTCTATCGACTGAGCCACACCCGCTTCCCTTTGTGTCTTGGCATCTGGCTTACTAGAGTATTTATTCTGGATGCAGTTTCTCTCTTTAGTTTAGGGCTGTCTTGCCCTTTCTTCCTTGCTGGTTGTGTAGTAGGAGCCAAGGATGTAGTTGGTGTTGTAAGCTGTGGAGGCTCAAGCTGCCCTCACTGCCCCAGGGACCGATGAAGTTCCTCCCAACTTTCTCCTTTGCCAGGGGTAGGGACAGAGCCACAGCCGTGTGTAATAATCCAAGTCATGCAGGCCTAGACTGTAGTTGCCCAGAGAGACTGATGAAGCTTCACGCCCCTTTCTCCCCTGCCTGGGGTGAAAATGGAGTTGCAGGTGTGAGCAGCAATCTATGCCGTGGGGGCCCAAAATGACCGCAGTTGCCCTGGTAGACTTCCAACTATTCAGTCTGTGCCAGTCAAATGTACCTGCAGTTATCCAGAGAGGCTGGTGCAGGGCCCGTCAGCTTCCTCCCTGCTAGAGGTGGGACTGAAGCCTAGGCTAGGGCTGAAGGCCGATCTGGGTGAAAGAAACTGGTCTCTACTGTCACTGTGATCTTCAGTCAGCCCGGCTTCCCCTCATGCTGGGGGCGGAGTCAAAATGGTGGCTACTGGCCTCTTTCCAAATTGGACAGGTTCAAACTTTAGCTGTTCTTAGTGTTAAACTTTAACCAGCTGAATTTACTAATCAATAGCTGAAATTGGTGGCCAACTGTCTCTTCCTCCTCTGTTTCTGGGAAATGGAGCTTCCAATTCCTGCCACAGAATAGCTCCTGAGGTGGCTTGTGCTGCCAAAGTATGATGATTACTGGCCTCCATGGCGTGGCCTGTATTTTCCCAGAGAGGCTGGTGCAGGTCCCCTCAGCTTCCTCCCTGCTGGAGGTGGGGCTAAGGTTTGTGCTAGAGCTGCAATTTAATCTGGATGGAAAGAAGCCAGTCCCTACCAGCACTGTGATGTTCAGTTCGCCCCGCTTCGCCTCGTGCCAGTGGCAGAGTTAAAATGGTGGCTACAAGTCTCTTTTTGACTTGGACAGGCTCAAACTTTAGCTGTTCTTAGGATTATTCTTTAGCCCGCCGAATTTACTAATCAGTAGCTGAAGTTGGTATGCAATCTTCTCTACCTCCCCCGTTTTTGGGAAGCGGAGCTTCTAATTCCACTTGCGGAACAGCTTCCGAGGCAGCTTGTGCTGCCAGTGGAGGACGGGCACCAGCCTCTGGGGTGTGGAGTGCTCTACTTACAAATCTTCTCTGCAGATGGGCAGTCTCTTCCTTCCAATCTTTTAAGGATGTTGCAGGATGCTCTTATGGTCTCCTGGAGCCCCCAAACAGGTGCTTTAGATAGCTCTGAGTGATTACTAACTGCCCTGTAGCATGAGCTGACTCAGGGAGCTCCTTACTCTGCTGTCATCTTGTTGGTTGTCCAGTTGCAAGTTTTTTTAACCATTCATAGAATGAACACTGATTTTTCTCTGGTCTCTTACCTTGGTTGTCCTTTTCTGGGTATCTTCTAATATATTTTAGTTTGTAGACTTTTAAAAAATGGGGTAAACAGAATCAGATTCAACAGTTTAGATTTGTACATAGCCCATAGTCAAATGAAGTTAATGTTTATCATAATCCAACAGTTTCTTTCCTCTTCCCCTCTCTCTGTGGGTGTAACCATTAATGAAGCTATTCAATTGTTCTACTTAGTGAGTCTCATCCCTTTGTCACCTCAGATTGAATTCAAATACATAAGGAGTTGTAAGTTTAAAAAATATATATTACAACAACATTAAACGTAGTGTTAATTCAAAATGGAAAAATGCCTTCTTTCTTTGCAGGAATTCCGCAAAGATCATATTTATGATATAAAAATCTTAACTTGGAAAAGGTACAAATGAATTCTAAAATAAAAAGTTCAACTATTTTGGCATATCCAAGTAGGAAATAAATCTATAAATTATTATAATCATTCCTGTAAGAGATATATAAAGGCAGAAAAACATTGGCATAGTTTCATACACATACCTGCAAACTGTGAACTGTTGCCAACGGTTTTAATGTTCAACACTATTATTTGTGGGAGCATGTAATGTGCAATGTAAATGTAAACTTATCTCTAGGTAGCCTATGTAAGGTTACAAATGGGAAAATTCTTTTAGAAAAATGTGTGAGGAGAAGCTATGGTCCTTTTTTACTGACAAAAATCAGGATCAGATGTTCCCCCCAAAGTATGGATTCCTGGGACCTACCCTAGACCTACTAAATCAAACATGGGGACTGAGGTGGGCTCAGGAATCTGTAATTTTAAAAACCTCCACAACTGATTCAGATGCCGGTAGTCATTCAGAAACCACTAACATAACATTTCCACTTTCATTTTAGACAAAAAGAACTCAGGAGTCAAAACCTGTGACACAACCTAGGAAGTGGGTAGAATTTTACAGCTTCAATAATGGTCTTTTATTTTCCCCTTCCTCCTTACCTTTTGTTTCAGTTTATTTTATTCCAGGCCCCGATTCTTCTCTCTCATGCACACACACACACAAACACACACACACTCTTAATCTTCTCATACATTGTCTTAGTAAATGTATAGAAATAAATTATAGAAGAAAAATAAACTCTAATTACCATTTCATAATCTGTTTTTTTGTCTTTACGCATTTGATTAATGGAGGTTAAATAACTTGGTGGAATGATGAGGTTTCTGAATTCTCCAAAATCACA
The DNA here is from genome assembly GCA_029593785.1 of Cabassous unicinctus. Classification (NCBI taxonomy): domain Eukaryota; kingdom Metazoa; phylum Chordata; class Mammalia; order Cingulata; family Chlamyphoridae; genus Cabassous; species Cabassous unicinctus. The sequence continues at coordinate 4,556 of JAQZBX010013298.1, read as the reverse complement.
CTTTTCATTCTTTAGGCTGTTTTTCATGCACTCATCATGTACTGTTTTCTGACACCAAATACACCTGAGGGAAGGAAGAAAGAGAGACAAAAATTAAATTTTAAACCAAAATCTTACTGGTCTGCCAACCAATCATTCTTGTTAAACAAAACAAAACAAAACAAAACAAAACAGTAATTTCATCACTACTGAGCATATCTGGCAAAGAAAAAAAACTATTTGTATCATTGAAATAGAGTAATAAAGTTTTATCATAAATAGCAGTTGAATCTAACAGTGGTTCTTAAATTGCTAGAGTCTCCAAAATCTCTTCAGGGGGTCTGTGAGGTTAAAATCATTTCTATAAAATACTAAGATGTTATGTCACCCTCATTCTCTCAATAGCGTACAGTGGAGTTTTCAGAAAAGGTATTACATGTGATGTTGTAGCTGAATGAATGCAGAAGCAGATATGAGAATCTAGCTGACTTCTATTAAGCCAAACCAAAGAAATGTACAAAACTGTAAACCAATGTTGCTCTTCTCAGTAAATCTGCATTTATTTTCATAAAAGCACATAATTTTTGTTAACATGTAATGGGTTTATTAATATTTTTAAAATAAAGAATTTAAAATTTCAGCTTAAACTTATAATAGAGTAAATATCCAATAAATATAATCCACATAAACAAAAACTGGTCTAGAACAATGGTTTTATGTGTAATATATTTGCGCTTTGGTTGAAATATTTTGTGAGTCCTAAAGTTCTTACTACTCAAATGCCTTCCTTGCATGGCCCCTGAAGAGTTTCTCAAGGTCCAATTTGAAAAAATCTTTAATTTATAATCATACATGAACAACACTTTAGTCGAAATATTGGCAGTTAATGCAAAAGTAATTTATGTATTTGCATTAGAAATACAGAAAGAGAAACATTTGCATTCAGATTTGTCTCTATGTTTGGGCCCATGCATCACACAAGCAGCAAACAACAAGCAGATGAAGGCACCTGGTTTCTTTTTTTAACCTGCTAAGTATACAATCTACTCACAGATAAAGTGTATCTAACAAAAGCAGGCTGACAGAAAATAATGGTTATAATTAAATGAATTAAGGAAAAAAAAAAAAAGAGGATAAACATTTCTCCATCCCAAGGTCAATTCTCTTGGCCTTCTATTTTAAGGATGTTTTTTTCCTGTTGGATGTTCAGATTTGTCAAGTAATTACTGCTATCAATCCAAGAGTTCTATTAACTGCTGAACAAAGAGTTGTCTGCATAAACTGTTAAAGAGAAAAAGGAAATAACTTGCATAGTGACCTTTGTTGATATTTGTTTTCAAACTAAGCTTGGGAAACTACAGCTGAAGTATAAACCAGCACATACTGCTCTATTATAACTTCAAAATGGTATATAGTATTATTAAAAATAATCTGAAAAAATTGATTCGCAATAGTTTTGTCTGGGAGGAAATGTGGGACTAATAATATTACTGATATTACTCTAATATTCTTTTGTATTGCTTGAGTTCCTAAAAATAAGAATATATTCATGAACTTCTTGTATAAATTTTAAGTTGTATTTTAAATAAGATATTACCAGCTCATGCTTGTAAATTTAGAAAATACAGAATGACATAAAATAAAAATCATCCAGCGATAATTAGGCTTAACTTTTCGATGTACTAATTCTCAGTATTTTAGTGCACGTATGTATAGTTTTTCAGTTAGTAATATGATATACACACACACACACACCAGAATACTGCTTTACTTTCCACAATGTATCATGAACATTCACCCATGCCACTAAATATTTTTCAAAAACATGGTTTGTAAAATATATCACACCATGTGGATATACCAATTTATTTAACCCTTTTTTAGATTATTTTGTAAGGAAAAACATGATGAACCTCCTTAAACTTACATGAGATTATTTTCTTGGAATCTTAGAAGTCAAGTTACTGAGTCAAAGGGCATGAATTTTCCTAAGGTTCTTGATATGCCTGCCCAATTTACTTGTTAGTACTTAATGGATATATCTATTATATTTAACCCTTGCCAATAATGCTCATTAGTACTTAAAATTTTTCCTTGATAATCAGAATAGGTGTAAAAGGTATTCTGTTGTTTCAATTTGGAGGTCTTTGGTCATTAAATAAGGATAGTTTTTTTTTTTTGCCTTCTTTTATGAATTTATTCATGTGCTATACCCATTTTTCATGAGATTTTAACAAATGCATGCACTTTTAATTTACCTAGGATATCAACCTCTTTTCTGTTATATTTGTTGGGAACCTTTTCCAATTTTAAGTGCACTTTTTAAATATTTAAGTTTATTCAATAGATCTAGATTTCCCTTTGTGATTTATTCAAATGTTTTAAAGCTTTGAAGTCATGTACCATTTCCAAATTAGATAAGTATTCACATATAGTATTCCACCCCCTAATTCAGTTTTAATATTTGGTTTCCTTACTTTGGTACTTCTTACCCTTCTGGGGTTACAGATTACATCTGAATAAAGCATCAGGCTTTCTTAGGTGCTTATCTATCTATGAACCATCAGGGTAAGAATCCCTATTTTAATCCATTTGGAATTTATTTTGATGTATAATGTTAAGATGAAGATCTAACCTTTTATACATAGAAAACTACAAAACATTGCTAAAAAGAAATTAGAGAAGATCTAAATATTTGGAAGGAACATTCTGTGTGTATGGATTAGAAGACTAAATATTAAGATGTACATTCTACCACAGCAATTTATAGATTCAGTGCAATCCCAAAATTCTACTTGCAGAAATGGAAAAGACCATTCATCAAATTTACATGGCAGGGTAAGGGGCCCCAAATAGCCAAAGCCATCTTTAAAAAGAAGAACGAAGTTAGAGGACTCACTTTTCCCGGTCTTAAAGCTTAGAGCCACAGTAATCAAAACAGCATGGTACTGGCATAAGGACATATAGACCAAAGGAATTACACTGAGAGTTCAAAAATCAACCCTTATACTTATGGCCAACTGATTTTTGAAAATGATGCCAAGACCAGTCAATGGGGAAAGAATAGTCTCTTCAACAAATGGTGCTAGGAAATGGGATCTACAGTTGTAAAAGAATGAAAGTGGAACCCTACCTCACGCCACATACAAAAATTATCTCAACATGGATCAAAGACCTAAATGTAAGGACCAAAACTATAAACTGCTTAGAAGAAAACATAGCCAAGCATCTTCAGGACTTTGTGTTAAGCAATGGTTTCTTAGACTTTACACCCAAAGCATATGCAACAACAAAAAATAGATAAATGGGACCTTATCAAAATTAAAAACACTTGTGCATCAAAGGACTTCATCATGAAAGTAAAAAGACAACCTATACAGTGGGAGACAATATTTAGAGACCACATAAAGGTTTACTATTAGACTATATAAAGAAATCCTACAACTCAACAACAAAAAGACATACAACCAAATTTTTAAAAATGGGGAAAAGACTTGAATAGCCACTTCTCCAAAGAAGATCTACGAATGGCTAAAAAGCACATGAAAAGATGTTCAACATCATTAGCTATTAGGGAAATGCAAATCAAAACCACAATGAGATACCATTCCATACCCACCAGTATTGCTACTAATAAAAAAATGGAGTGGATCGGGTGTAGCTCAGTGGAAAATTACAAGTGTTGAAGAGTAAATAGGAACACTCATTCATTTCTGGTGGCAGTGTAAAACGGTGCAGCCGCTGTGGAAGACAGTTTGGCAATTCCTCAGAAAGTTAAGAAAAGAATTGTTATACGACTTGGCAGTCCCACTTCTAAATATATACCCAAAAGAACTGAAAGCAGGGACTTGAACAGACATTTGCATATTGATGTTCATAGCAGCATTATTCACAATTGCCAAAAGATGGAAGCAGCCCAAATGTCCATCAGATTAATGGATAAACAAAATGTGTTTAACATATACACAATGGAGTATTATTCAGCTGTAAAAAGGAATGAACTTCTGATACATGTGACAACATGGATGAACCCTGAAGAGATCACGTTGAGTGAAATAAGCCAGACCCAAAAGGACAAATGTTGTATGATCTCACTGATATGAAATAATGAGAATAAGCATACTCACAGAGTCAGAATCTAGAATATAGGTTACCAGGGCACGGGGAGACAGTAGGGTATAGGGAGTTAAGGCTTACATGTACAAAGAGTTTCTATTTGGGACAATGGAAATGTTTTGTTAACGGATACTGGTGATGGTAGCATAACATTGTGAATGTAATTAACAGCACTGAATTATACATTTGAATGTGGTTAGAAGGGGAGATGTTAGGTCATATATATGTTACTAGAATAAAAATTTTTTAAAAATCCAAGGATTTGGAATCTGTGCTCATGAGAGTGACAGAGTTGGACTCAAATAAGTCCTCCCTGCACATGGTCCATCAGTCCCTTCTATTCAAACCTATATGTGATGCTGGAGTTGTTAGGTGTACTTCCAGAGACTGAAGCCTCTGGCCTACCTATGTGCCAGCTGTGCCTGGAATCTCGGTGGAGCTGCAACTCCTACCCTACAGCT